>CAXARG010000097.1:0-64039 GCA_963971235.1 Cryptus armator | reverse complement strand
GCCATGCCGTGCCATGCCGGTGCCATGCCGTGCCATGCCAGTGCCATGCCGTGCCATGCCGGTGCCATGCCGTGCCATGCCGGTGCCATGCCGTGCCATGCCGGTGCCATGCCGTGCCATGCCGGTGCCATGCCGTGCCATGCCGGTGCCATGCCGTGCAATGCCGGTGCCATGCCGGTGCCATGCCGTGCCATGCCGGTGCCATGCCGTGCCATGCCGTGCCATGCCGGTGCCATGCCGTGCCATGCCGGTGCCATGCCGTGCCATGCCGTGCCATGCCGGTGCCATGCCGTGCCATGCCGGTGCCATGCCGTGCCATGCCGGTGCCATGCCGTGCCATGCCGTGCCATGCCGGTGCCATGCCGTGCCATGCCGTGCCATGCCGGTGCCATGCCGTGCCATGCGGGTGCCATGCCGTGCCATGCCGGTGCCATGCCGTGCCATGCCGGTGCTATGCCGGTGCCATGCCGGTGCCATGCCGTGCCATGCCGGTGCCATGCCGTGCCATGCCGGTGCCATGCCGTGCCATGCCGGTGCCATGCCGTGCCATGCCGGTGCCATGCCGTGCCATGCCGGTGCCATGCCGGTGCCATGCCGTGCCATGCCGGTGCCATGCCGTGCCATGCCGGTGCCATGCCGTGCCATGCCGGTGCCATGCCGTGCCATGCCGTGCCATGCCGGTGCCATGCCGTGCCATGCCATTCCATGCCATTCCATGCCATTCCATGCCATTCCATGCCATTCCATGCCATTCCATGCCACTCAATGCGGTGCCATGCCGGTGCCATGTCGTGCCATGCCGGTGCCATGCCGTGCCATGCCGGTGCCATGCCGTGCCATGCCGGTGCCATGCCGTGCCATGCCGTGCCATGCCGTGCCATGCCGGTGCCATGCCGGTGCCATGCCATTCCATGCCGTGCCATGCCGGTGCCATGCCGTGCCATGCCGGTGCCATGCCGTGCCATGCCGGTGCCATGCCGTGCCATGCCGGTGCCATGCCGTGCCATGCCGGTGCCATGCCGTGCCATGCCGTGCCATGCCATTCCATGCCATTCCATGCCATTCCATGCCATTCCATGCCATTCCATGCCACTCAATGCGGTGCCATGCCGTGCCATGCCGGTGCCATGCCGGTGCCATGCCATTCCATGTCATTCCATGCCATTCCATGCCATTCCATGCCGTACCATGCCGGTGCCATGCCGTGCCATGCCGGTGCCATGCCGTGCCATGCCGGTGCCATGCCGTGCCATGCCGGTGCCATGCCGGTGCCATGCCGTGCCATGCCGGTGCCATGCCGTGCCATGCCGGTGCCATGCCGTGCCATGCCGGTGCCATGCCGGTGCCATGCCGTGCCATGCCGGTGCCATGCCGTGCCATGCCGTGCCATGCCGGTGCCATGCCGTGCCATGCCGGTGCCATGCCGGTGCCATGCCATTCCATGCCATTCCATGCCATTCCATGCCATTCCATGCCATTCCATGCCATTCCATGCCATTCCATGCCATTCCATGCCATTCCATGCCATTCCATGCCATTCCATGCCATTCCATGCCATTCCATGCCATTCCATGCCATTCCATGCCATTCCATGCCATTCCATGCCATTCCATGCCATTCCATGCCATTCCATGCCATTCCATGCCATTCCATGCCATTCCATGCCATTCCATGCCATTCCATGCCATTCCATGCCATTCCATGCCATTCCATGCCATTCCATGCCATTCCATGCCATTCCATGCCATTCCATGCCATTCCATGCCATTCAATGCCGTGCCATGCCGTGCCATGCCGTGCCATGCCGTGCCATGCCGTGCCATGCCGGTGCCATGCCGTGCCATGCCGGTGCCATGCCGTGCCATGCCGGTGCCATGCCGTGCCATGCCGTGCCATGCCGTGCCATGCCGGTGCCATGCCGGTGCCATGCCGTGCCATGCCGGTGCCAAGCCGTGCCATGCCCGTGCCATGCCGTGCCATGCCGGTGCCATGCCGTGCCATGCCGGTGCCATGCCGTGCCATGCCGGTGCCATGCCGTGCCATGCCGGTGCCATGCCGTGCCATGCCGGTGCCATGCCGTGCCATGCCGGTGCCATGCCGTGCCATGCCGGTGCCATGCCGTGCCATGCCGGTGCCATGCCGTGCAATGCCGGTGCCATGCCGGTGCCATGCCGTGCCATGCCGGTGCCATGCCGTGCCATGCCGGTGCCATGCCGTGCCATGCCGGTGCCATGCCGTGCCATGCCGTGCCATGCCGGTGCCATGCCGTGCCATGCCGGTGCCATGCCGTGCCATGCCGGTGCCATGCCGTGCCATGCCGGTGCCATGCCGTGCCATGCCGGTGCCATGCCGTGCCATGCCGTGCCATGCCGGTGCCATGCCGTGCCATGCCGGTGCCATGCCGTGCCATGCCGGTGCCATGCCGTGCCATGCCGGTGCCATGCCGGTGCCATGCCGTGCCATGCCGGTGCCATGCCGTGCCATGCCGGTGCCATGCCGTGCCATGCCGGTGCCATGCCGTGCCATGCCATTCCATGCCATTCCATGCCATTCCATGTCATTCCATGCCATTCCATGCCATTCCATGCCGTGCCATGCCGGTGCCATGCCGTGCCATGCCGTGCCATGCCGGTGCCATGCCGGTGCCATGCCATTCCATGCCATTCCATGCCATTCCATGCCATTCCATGCCATTCCATGCCATTCCATGCCATTCCATGCCATTCCATGCCATTCCATGCCATTCCATGCCATTCCATGCCATTCCATGCCATTCCATGCCATTCCATGCCATTCAATGCCATTCCATGCCATTCAATGCCGTGCCATGCCGTGCCATGCGGTGCCATGCGGTGCCATGCCATTCCATGCCATTCCATGCCGTGCCATGCGGTGCCATGCCATTCCATGCCATTCCATGCCATTCCATGCCATTCCATGCCATTCCATGCCTTTCCATGCCATTCCATGCCATTCCATGCCATTCCATGCCATTCCATGCCATTCCATGCCATTCCATGCCATTCCATGCCATTCCATGCCATTCCATGCCATTCCATGCCATTCCATGACATTCCATGCCATTCCATGCCATTCCATGCCATTCCATGCCATTCCATGCCGTTCCATGCCGTTCCATGCCGTTCCATGCCGTTCCATGCCGTTCCATGCCATTCCATGCCATTCCATGCCATTCCATGCCATTCCATGCCATTCCATGCCATTCCATGCCATTCCATGCCATTCCATGCCATTCCATGCCATTCCATGCCATTCCATGCCATTCCATGCCATTCCATGCCATTCCATGCCATTCCATGCCATTCCATGCCATTCCATGCCATTCCATGCCATTCCATGCCATTCCATGCCATTCCATGCCATTCCATGCCATTCCATGCCATTCCATGCCATTCCATGCCATTCCATGCCATTCCATGCCATTCCATGCCATTCCATGCCATTCCATGCCATTCCATGCCATTCCATGCCATTCCATGCCATTCCATGCCATTCCATGCCATTCCATGCCATTCCATGCCATTCCATGCCATTCCATGCCATTCCATGCCATTCCATGCCATTCCATGCCATTCCATGCCATTCCATGCCATTCCATGCCATTCCATGCCATTCCATGCCATTCCATGCCATTCCATGCCGTGCCATGCCGTGCCATGCCGTGCCATGCCGTGCCATGCCGTGCCATGCCGGTGCCATGCCGTGCCATGCCGTGCCATGCCGGTGCCATGCCGTGCCATGCCGGTGCCATGCCGTGCCATGCCGTGCCATGCCGGTGCCATTCCATGACATTCCATGACATTCCATGCCATTCCATGCCATTCCATGCCATTCCATGCCATTCCATGCCATTCCATGCCATTCCATGCCATTCCATGCCATTCCATGCCATTCCATGCCATTCCATGCCATTCCATGCCATTCCATGCCATTCCATGCCATTCCATGCCATTCCATGCCATTCCATGCCATTCCATGCCATTCCATGCCATTCCATGCCATTCCATGCCATTCCATGCCGTGCCATGCCGGTGCCATGCCATTCCATGCCATTCCATGCCATTCCATGCCATTCCATGCCATTCCATGCCATTCCATGCCATTCCATGCCATTCCATGCCATTCCATGCCATTCCATGCCATTCCATGCCATTCCATGCCATTCCATGCCATTCCATGCCATTCCATGCCATTCCATGCCATTCCATGCCATTCCATGCCATTCAATGCCGTGCCATGCCGGTGCCATGCCGTGCCATGCCGGTGCCATGCCGTGCCATGCCGGTGCCATGCCGTGCCATGCCGGTGCCATGCCGTGCCATGCCATTCCATGCCATTCCATGCCATTCCATGCCATTCCATGCCACTCAATGCGGTGCCATGCCGTGCCATGCCGGTGCCATGCCGTGCCATGCCGGTGCCATGCCGTGCCATGCCGGTGCCATGCCGTGCCATGCCGTGCCATGCCGGTGCCATGCCGGTGCCATGCCGTGCCATGCCGTGCCATGCCGGTGCCATGCCGGTGCCATGCCATTCCATGCCATTCCATGCCATTCCATGCCATTCCATGCCATTCCATGCCATTCCATGCCATTCCATGCCATTCCATGCCATTCCATGCCATTCCATGCCATTCCATGCCATTCCATGCCATTCCATGCCGTGCCATGCCGGTGCCATGCCATTCCATGCCATTCCATGCCATTCCATGCCATTCCATGCCATTCCATGCCGTGCCATGCCGGTGCCATGCCGTGCCATGCCGTGCCATGCCGGTGCCATGCCGGTGCCATGCCATTCCATGCCATTCCATGCCATTCCATGCCATTCCATGCCATTCCATGCCATTCCATGCCATTCCATGCCATTCCATGCCATTCCATGCCATTCCATGCCATTCCATGCCATTCCATGCCATTCCATGCCATTCCATGCCATTCCATGCCATTCCATGCCATTCCATGCCATTCCATGCCATTCCATGCCATTCCATGCCATTCCATGCCATTCCATGCCATTCCATGCCATTCCATGCCGTGCCATGCCGGTGCCATGCCATTCCATGCCATTCCATGCCATTCCATGCCATTCCATGCCATTCCATGCCATTCCATGCCATTCCATGCCATTCCATGCCATTCCATGCCATTCCATGCCATTCCATGCCATTCCATGCCATTCCATGCCATTCCATGCCATTCCATGCCATTCCATGCCATTCCATGCCATTCCATGCCATTCCATGCCATTCCATGCCATTCCATGCCATTCCATGCCATTCCATGCCATTCCATGCCATTCCATGCCATTCCATGCCATTCCATGCCATTCCATGCCATTCCATGCCATTCCATGCCATTCCATGCCATTCCATGCCATTCCATGCCATTCCATGCCATTCCATGCCATTCCATGCCATTCCATGCCATTCCATGCCATTCCATGCCATTCCATGCCATTCCATGCCATTCCATGCCATTCCATGCCATTCCATGCCATTCCATGCCATTCCATGCCATTCCATGCCATTCCATGCCATTCCATGCCATTCCATGCCATTCCATGCCATTCCATGCCATTCCATGCCATTCCATGCCATTCCATGCCATTCCATGCCATTCCATGCCATTCAATGCCGTGCCATGCCGTGCCATGCCGTGCCATGCCGTGCCATGCCGTGCCATGCCGGTGCCATGCCGTGCCATGCCGGTGCCATGCCGTGCCATGCCGGTGCCATGCCGTGCCATGCCGGTGCCATGCCGTGCCATGCCGTGCCATGCCGGTGCCATGCCGTGCCATGCCGTGCCATGCCGGTGCCATGCCGTGCCATGCCGGTGCCATGCCGTGCCATGCCGGTGCCATGCCGGTGCCATGCCGTGCCATGCCGTGCCATGCCGGTGCCATGCCGTGCCATGCCGGTGCCATGCCGTGCCATGCCGGTGCCATGCCGTGCCATGCCGGTGCCATGCCGGTGCCATGCCGTGCCATGCCGGTGCCATGCCGGTGCCATGCCGTGCCATGCCGGTGCCATGCCGGTGCCATGCCGTGCCATGCCGGTGCCATGCCGTGCCATGCCGTGCCATGCCGGTGCCATGCCGTGCCATGCCGGTGCCATGCCGTGCCATGCCGGTGCCATGCCGGTGCCATGCCATTCCATGCCATTCCATGCCATTCCATGCCATTCCATGCCATTCCATGCCATTCCCTGCCATTCCATGCCATTCCATGCCATTCCATGCCATTCCATGCCATTCCATGCCATTCCATGCCATTCAATGCCATTCCATGCCATTCAATGCCGTGCCATGCCGTGCCATGCGGTGCCATGCCGGTGCCATGCCGTGCCATGCCGTGCCATGCCGTGCCATGCCGGTGCCATGCCGTGCCATGCCGGTGCCATGCCGTGCCATGCCGGTGCCATGCCGTGCCATGCCGGTGCCATGCCGTGCCATGCCGGTGCCATGCCGTGCCATGCCGTGCCATGCCGGTGCCATGCCGTGCCATGCCGTGCCATGCCGGTGCCATGCCGTGCCATGCCGGTGCCATGCCGTGCCATGCCGTGCCATGCCGGTGCCATGCCGTGCCATGCCGGTGCCATGCCGTGCCATGCCATTCCATGCCATTCCATGCCATTCCATGCCATTCCATGCCATTCCATGCCACTCAATGCGGTGCCATGCCGTGCCATGCCGGTGCCATGCCGTGCCATGCCGGTGCCATGCCGTGCCATGCCGGTGCCATGCCGTGCCATGCCGTTGCCATGCCGTGCCATGCCGTGCCATGCCGTGCCATGCCGTGCCATGCCGTGCCATGCCGTGCCATGCCGTGCCATGCCGTGCCATGCCGTGCCATGCCGTGCCATGCCGTGCCATGCCGTGCCATGCCGGTGCCATGCCGGTGCCATGCCGGTGCCATGCCATTCCATGTCATTCCATGCCATTCCATGCCATTCCATGCCGTGCCATGCCGGTGCCATGCCGTGCCATGCCGTGCCATGCCGGTGCCATGCCGGTGCCATGCCGGTGCCATGCCGGTGCCATGCCATTCCATGTCATTCCATGCCATTCCATGCCATTCCATGCCGTGCCATGCCGGTGCCATGCCGTGCCATGCCGTGCCATGCCGGTGCCATGCCGGTGCCATGCCATTCCATGCCATTCCATGCCATTCCATGCCATTCCATGCCATTCCATGCCATTCCATGCCATTCCATGCCATTCCATGCCATTCCATGCCATTCCATGCCGTGCCATGCCGTGCCATGCCGTGCCATGCCGGTGCCATGCCGTGCCATGCCGGTGCCATGCCGTGCCATGCCGGTGCCATGCCGTGCCATGCCGGTGCCATGCTGGTGCCATGCCGTGCCATGCCGGTGCCAAGCCGTGCCATGCCCGTGCCATGCCGTGCCATGCCGGTGCCATGCCGTGCCATGCCGGTGCCATGCCGTGCCATGCCGGTGCCATGCCGTGCCATGCCGGTGCCATGCCGTGCCATGCCGGTGCCATGCCGTGCCATGCCGGTGCCATGCCGTGCCATGCCGGTGCCATGCCGTGCCATGCCGGTGCCATGCCGTGCAATGCCGGTGCCATGCCGGTGCCATGCCGTGCCATGCCGGTGCCATGCCGTGCCATGCCGGTGCCATGCCGTGCCATGCCGGTGCCATGCCGTGCCATGCCGTGCCATGCCGGTGCCATGCCGTGCCATGCCGGTGCCATGCCGTGCCATGCCGGTGCCATGCCGTGCCATGCCGGTGCCATGCCGGTGCCATGCCGTGCCATGCCGGTGCCATGCCGTGCCATGCCGGTGCCATGCCGTGCCATGCCGGTGCCATGCCGTGCCATGCCGGTGCCATGCCGTGCCATGCCGGTGCCATGCCGTGCCATGCCGGTGCCATGCCGTGCCATGCCATTCCATGCCATTCCATGCCATTCCATGTCATTCCATGCCATTCCATGCCATTCCATGCCGGTGCCATGCCGGTGCCATGCCGGTGCCATGCCGTGCCATGCCGTGCCATGCCGGTGCCATGCCATTCCATGCCATTCCATGCCATTCCATGCCATTCCATGCCATTCCATGCCATTCCATGCCATTCCATGCCATTCCATGCCATTCCATGCCATTCCATGCCATTCCATGCCATTCCATGCCATTCCATGCCATTCCATGCCATTCCATGCCATTCCATGCCATTCCATGCCATTCCATGCCATTCCATGCCATTCCATGCCATTCCATGCCATTCCATGCCATTCCATGCCATTCCATGCCATTCCATGCCATTCCATGCCATTCCATGCCATTCCATGCCATTCCATGCCATTCCATGCCATTCCATGCCATTCCATGCCATTCCATGCCATTCCATGCCATTCCATGCCATTCCATGCCATTCCATGCCATTCCATGCCATTCCATGCCATTCCATGCCATTCCATGCCATTCCATGCCATTCCATGCCATTCCATGCCATTCCATGCCACTCCATGCCGTGCCATGGCGTGCCATGCCGTGCCATGCCGTGCCATGCCGGTGCCATGCCGTGCCATGCCGGTGCCATGCCGTGCCATGCCGGTGCCATGCCGTGCCATGCCGTGCCATGCCGTGCCATGCCGGTGCCATGCCGTAC
Source organism: Cryptus armator (assembly GCA_963971235.1). NCBI lineage: Eukaryota > Metazoa > Arthropoda > Insecta > Hymenoptera > Ichneumonidae > Cryptus > Cryptus armator. The sequence goes on along the minus strand of CAXARG010000097.1, from coordinate 55,389 downwards.
CATGCCGTGCCATGCCGGTGCCATGCCGTGCCATGCCGTGCCATGCCGGTGCCATGCCGTGCCATGCCGTGCCATGCCGGTGCCATGCCGTGCCATGCCGGTGCCATGCCGTGCCATGCCGGTGCCATGCCGGTGCCATGCCGTGCCATGCCGGTGCCATGCCGTGCCATGCCGGTGCCATGCCGTGCCATGCCGGTGCCATGCCGGTGCCATGCCGTGCCATGCCGGTGCCATGCCGTGCCATGCCGGTGCCATGCCGTGCCATGCCGGTGCCATGCCGTGCAATGCCGGTGCCATGCCGGTGCCATGCCGGTGCCATGCCGTGCCATGCCGGTGCCATGCCGTGCCATGCCGTGCCATGCCGGTGCCATGCCGTGCCATGCCGGTGCCATGCCGTGCCATGCCGGTGCCATGCCGTGCCATGCCATTCCATGCCATTCCATGCCATTCCATGCCATTCCATGCCACTCAATGCGGTGCCATGCCGTGCCATGCCATTCCATGCCACTCAATGCGGTGCCATGCCGTGCCATGCCGGTGCCATGCCGTGCCATGCCGGTGCCATGCCGTGCCATGCCGGTGCCATGCCGTGCCATGCCGGTGCCATGCCGTGCCATGCCGTGCCATGCCGTGCCATGCCGGTGCCATGCCGGTGCCATGCCATTCCATGTCATTCCATGCCATTCCATGCCATTCCATGCCGTGCCATGCCGGTGCCATGCCGTGCCATGCCGTGCCATGCCGGTGCCATGCCGGTGCCATGCCATTCCATGCCATTCCATGCCATTCCATGCCATTCCATGCCATTCCATGCCATTCCATGCCATTCCATGCCATTCCATGCCATTCCATGCCATTCCATGCCATTCCATGCCATTCCATGCCATTCCATGCCATTCCATGCCATTCCATGCCATTCCATGCCATTCCATGCCATTCCATGCCATTCCATGCCATTCCATGCCATTCCATGCCATTCCATGCCATTCCATGCCATTCCATGCCATTCCATGCCATTCCATGCCGTGCCATGCCGTGCCATGCCGTGCCATGCCGTGCCATGCCGTGCCATGCCGTGCCATGCCGTGCCATGCCGGTGCCATGCCGTGCCATGCCGGTGCCATGCCGTGCCATGCCGTGCCATGCCGGTGCCATGCCGTGCCATGCCGTGCCATGCCGGTGCCATGCCGTGCCATGCCGTGCCATGCCGGTGCCATGCCGTGCCATGCCGTGCCATGCCGGTGCCATGCCGTGCCATGCCGGTGCCATGCCGTGCCATGCCGTGCCATGCCGGTGCCATGCCGGTGCCATGCCGGTGCCATGCCGGTGCCATGCCGGTGCCATGCCGGTGCCATGCCGTGCCATGCCGGTGCCATGCCGTGCCATGCCGGTGCCATGCCGTGCCATGCCGGTGCCATGCCGTGCCATGCCGGTGCCATGCCGTGCCATGCCGGTGCCATGCCGTGCCATGCCGTGCCATGCCGTGCCATGCCGTGCCATGCCGGTGCCATGCCGGTGCCATGCCATTCCATGTCATTCCATGCCATTCCATGCCATTCCATGCCGGTGCCATGCCGGTGCCATGCCGTGCCATGCCGGTGCCATGCCGGTGCCATGCCATTCCATGCCATTCCATGCCATTCCATGCCATTCCATGCCATTCCATGCCATTCCATGCCATTCCATGCCATTCCATGCCATTCCATGCCATTCCATGCCATTCCATGCCATTCCATGCCATTCCATGCCATTCCATGCCATTCCATGCCATTCCATGCCATTCCATGCCATTCCATGCCATTCCATGCCATTCCATGCCATTCCATGCCATTCCATGCCATTCCATGCCATTCCATGCCATTCCATGCCATTCCATGCCATTCCATGCCATTCCATGCCATTCCATGCCATTCCATGCCATTCCATGCCATTCCATGCCATTCCATGCCATTCCATGCCATTCCATGCCATTCCATGCCATTCCATGCCATTCCATGCCATTCCATGCCATTCCATGCCATTCCATGCCATTCCATGCCATTCCATGCCATTCCATGCCATTCCATGCCATTCCATGCCATTCCATGCCATTCCATGCCATTCCATGCCATTCCATGCCATTCCATGCCATTCCATGCCATTCCATGCCATTCCATGCCATTCCATGCCATTCCATGCCATTCCATGCCATTCAATGCCGTGCCATGCCGTGCCATGCCGTGCCATGCCGTGCCATGCCGGTGCCATGCCGTGCCATGCCGGTGCCATGCCGTGCCATGCCGGTGCCATGCCGTGCCATGCCGGTGCCATGCCGTGCCATGCCGTGCCATGCCGGTGCCATGCCGTGCCATGCCGTGCCATGCCGGTGCCATGCCGTGCCATGCCGGTGCCATGCCGTGCCATGCCGGTGCCATGCCGGTGCCATGCCGTGCCATGCCGTGCCATGCCGGTGCCATGCCGTGCCATGCCGGTGCCATGCCGTGCCATGCCGGTGCCATGCCGTGCCATGCCGGTGCCATGCCGGTGCCATGCCGTGCCATGCCGGTGCCATGCCGGTGCCATGCCGTGCCATGCCGGTGCCATGCCGGTGCCATGCCGTGCCATGCCGGTGCCATGCCGTGCCATGCCGTGCCATGCCGGTGCCATGCCGTGCCATGCCGTGCCATGCCGGTGCCATGCCGTGCCATGCCGGTGCCATGCCGGTGCCATGCCATTCCATGCCATTCCATGCCATTCCATGCCATTCCATGCCATTCCATGCCATTCCATGCCATTCCCTGCCATTCCATGCCATTCCATGCCATTCCATGCCATTCCATGCCATTCCATGCCATTCCATGCCATTCCATGCCATTCAATGCCATTCCATGCCATTCAATGCCGTGCCATGCCGTGCCATGCGGTGCCATGCCGGTGCCATGCCGTGCCATGCCGGTGCCATGCCGTGCCATGCCGGTGCCATGCCGTGCCATGCCGGTGCCATGCCGTGCCATGCCGTGCCATGCCGGTGCCATGCCGTGCCATGCCGTGCCATGCCGGTGCCATGCCGTGCCATGCCGGTGCCATGCCGTGCCATGCCGTGCCATGCCGGTGCCATGCCGTGCCATGCCGGTGCCATGCCGTGCCATGCCATTCCATGCCATTCCATGCCATTCCATGCCATTCCATGCCATTCCATGCCACTCAATGCGGTGCCATGCCGTGCCATGCCGGTGCCATGCCGTGCCATGCCGGTGCCATGCCGTGCCATGCCGGTGCCATGCCGTGCCATGCCGGTGCCATGCCGTGCCATGCCGTGCCATGCCGGTGCCATGCCGGTGCCATGCCATTCCATGCCATTCCATGCCATTCCATGCCATTCCATGCCATTCCATGCCATTCCATGCCATTCCATGCCATTCCATGCCATTCCATGCCATTCCATGCCATTCCATGCCATTCCATGCCATTCCATGCCATTCCATGCCATTCCATGCCATTCCATGCCATTCCATGCCATTCCATGCCATTCCATGCCATTCCATGCCATTCCATGCCATTCCATGCCATTCCATGCCATTCCATGCCATTCCATGCCATTCCATGCCATTCCATGCCATTCCATGCCATTCCATGCCGTGCCATGCCGTGCCATGCCGTGCCATGCCGTGCCATGCCGTGCCATGCCGTGCCATGCCGTGCCATGCCGTGCCATGCCGTGCCATGCCGGTGCCATGCCGTGCCATGCCGGTGCCATGCCGTGCCATGCCGTGCCATGCCGGTGCCATGCCGTGCCATGCCGTGCCATGCCGGTGCCATGCCGTGCCATGCCGTGCCATGCCGGTGCCATGCCGTGCCATGCCGTGCCATGCCGGTGCCATGCCGTGCCATGCCGGTGCCATGCCGTGCCATGCCGTGCCATGCCGGTGCCATGCCGGTGCCATGCCGGTGCCATGCCGGTGCCATGCCGGTGCCATGCCGGTGCCATGCCGTGCCATGCCGGTGCCATGCCGTGCCATGCCGGTGCCATGCCGTGCCATGCCGGTGCCATGCCGTGCCATGCCGGTGCCATGCCGTGCCATGCCGGTGCCATGCCGTGCCATGCCGGTGCCATGCCGTGCCATGCCGTGCCATGCCGTGCCATGCCGTGCCATGCCGGTGCCATGCCGGTGCCATGCCATTCCATGTCATTCCATGCCATTCCATGCCATTCCATGCCGGTGCCATGCCGGTGCCATGCCGTGCCATGCCGGTGCCATGCCGGTGCCATGCCATTCCATGCCATTCCATGCCATTCCATGCCATTCCATGCCATTCCATGCCATTCCATGCCATTCCATGCCATTCCATGCCATTCCATGCCATTCCATGCCATTCCATGCCATTCCATGCCATTCCATGCCACTCAATGCGGTGCCATGCCGTGCCATGCCGGTGCCATGCCGTGCCATGCCGGTGCCATGCCGTGCCATGCCGTGCCATGCCGGTGCCATGCCGTGCCATGCCATTCCATGCCATTCCATGCCATTCCATGCCATTCCATGCCATTCCATGCCACTCAATGCGGTGCCATGCCGTGCCATGCCGGTGCCATGCCGTGCCATGCCGTGCCATGCCGTGCCATGCCGGTGCCATGCCGTGCCATGCCGGTGCCATGCCGTGCCATGCCATTCCATGCCATTCCATGCCATTCCATGCCATTCCATGCCACTCAATGCGGTGCCATGCCGTGCCATGCCGGTGCCATGCCGTGCCATGCCGGTGCCATGCCGTGCCATGCCGGTGCCATGCCGTGCCATGCCGTGCCATGCCGGTGCCATGCCGGTGCCATGCCATTCCATGCCATTCCATGCCATTCCATGCCATTCCATGCCATTCCATGCCATTCCATGCCATTCCATGCCATTCCATGCCATTCCATGCCATTCCATGCCATTCCATGCCATTCCATGCCATTCCATGCCATTCCATGCCATTCCATGCCATTCCATGCCATTCCATGCCATTCCATGCCATTCCATGCCATTCCATGCCATTCCATGCCATTCCATGCCATTCCATGCCATTCCATGCCATTCCATGCCATTCCATGCCATTCCATGCCATTCCATGCCATTCCATGCCATTCCATGCCATTCCATGCCATTCCATGCCATTCCATGCCATTCCATGCCATTCCATGCCATTCCATGCCATTCCATGCCATTCCATGCCATTCCATGCCATTCCATGCCATTCCATGCCATTCCATGCCATTCCATGCCATTCCATGCCATTCAATGCCGTGCCATGCCGTGCCATGCCGTGCCATGCCGTGCCATGCCGTGCCATGCCGTGCCATGCCGTGCCATGCCGGTGCCATGCCGTGCCATGCCGGTGCCATGCCGTGCCATGCCGTGCCATGCCGGTGCCATGCCGTGCCATGCCGTGCCATGCCGGTGCCATGCCGTGCCATGCCGGTGCCATGCCGGTGCCATGCCGGTGCCATGCCGTGCCATGCCGGTGCCATGCCGTGCCATGCCGGTGCCATGCCGTGCCATGCCAGTGCCATGCCGTGCAATGCCGGTGCCATGCCGGTGCCATGCCGTGCCATGCCGGTGCCATGCCGTGCCATGCCGTGCCATGCCGGTGCCATGCCGTGCCATGCCGTGCCATGCCGGTGCCATGCCGTGCCATGCCGGTGCCATGCCGGTGCCATGCCATTCCATGCCATTCCATGCCATTCCATGCCATTCCATGCCATTCCATGCCATTCCATGCCATTCCATGCCATTCCATGCCATTCCATGCCATTCCATGCCATTCCATGCCATTCCATGCCATTCCATGCCATTCCATGCCATTCCATGCCATTCCATGCCATTCCATGCCATTCCATGCCATTCCATGCCATTCCATGCCATTCCATGCCATTCCATGCCATTCCATGCCATTCCATGCCATTCCATGCCATTCCATGCCATTCCATGCCATTCCATGCCATTCCATGCCATTCCATGCCATTCCATGCCATTCCATGCCATTCCATGCCATTCCATGCCATTCCATGCCATTCCATGCCATTCCATGCCATTCCATGCCATTCCATGCCATTCCATGCCATTCCATGCCGTTCCATGCCATTCAATGCCATTCCATGCCATTCAATGCCGTGCCATGCCATTCCATGCCATTCAATGCCGTGCCATGCCATTCCATGCCATTCCATGCCGTGCCATGCGGTGCCATGCCATTCCATGCCATTCCATGCCATTCCATGCCATTCCATGCCATTCCATGCCATTCCATGCCATTCCATGCCATTCCATGCCATTCCATGCCATTCCATGCCATTCCATGCCATTCCATGCCATTCCATGCCATTCCATGCCATTCCATGCCATTCCATGCCATTCCATGCCATTCCATGCCATTCCATGCCATTCCATGCCATTCCATGCCATTCCATGCCATTCCATGCCATTCCATGCCATTCCATGCCATTCCATGCCATTCCATGCCATTCCATGCCATTCCATGCCATTCCATGCCATTCCATGCCATTCCATGCCATTCCATGCCATTCCATGCCATTCCATGCCATTCCATGCCATTCCATGCCATTCCATGCCATTCCATGCCATTCCATGCCATTCCATGCCATTCAATGCCGTGCCATGCCGTGCCATGCCGTGCCATGCCGGTGCCATGCCGTGCCATGCCGGTGCCATGCCGTGCCATGCCGTGCCATGCCGGTGCCATGCCGTGCCATGCCGTGCCATGCCGGTGCCATGCCGTGCCATGCCGGTGCCATGCCGTGCCATGCCGGTGCCATGCCGGTGCCATGCCGTGCCATGCCGTGCCATGCCGGTGCCATGCCGTGCCATGCCGGTGCCATGCCGTGCCATGCCGGTGCCATGCCGTGCCATGCCGGTGCCATGCCGTGCCATGCCGGTGCCATGCCGTGCCATGCCGGTGCCATGCCGTGCCATGCCATTCCATGCCATTCCATGCCATTCCATGCCATTCCATGCCACTCAATGCGGTGCCATGCCGTGCCATGCCGGTGCCATGCCGTGCCATGCCGGTGCCATGCCGTGCCATGCCGGTGCCATGCCGTGCCATGCCGGTGCCATGCCGTGCCATGCCGTGCCATGCCGGTGCCATGCCGTGCCATGCCGGTGCCATGCCGTGCCATGCCGTGCCATGCCGGTGCCATTCCATGACATTCCATGCCATTCCATGCCATTCCATGCCATTCCATGCCATTCCATGCCATTCCATGCCATTCCATGCCATTCCATGCCATTCCATGCCATTCCATGCCATTCCATGCCATTCCATGCCATTCCATGCCATTCCATGCCATTCCATGCCATTCCATGCCATTCCATGCCATTCCATGCCATTCCATGCCATTCCATGCCATTCCATGCCATTCCATGCCATTCCATGCCATTCCATGCCATTCCATGCCGTGCCATGCCGGTGCCATGCCATTCCATGCCATTCCATGCCATTCCATGCCATTCCATGCCATTCCATGCCATTCCATGCCATTCCATGCCATTCCATGCCATTCCATGCCATTCCATGCCATTCAATGCCGTGCCATGCCGGTGCCATGCCGTGCCATGCCGGTGCCATGCCGTGCCATGCCGGTGCCATGCCGTGCCATGCCGGTGCCATGCCGTGCCATGCCATTCCATGCCATTCCATGCCATTCCATGCCATTCCATGCCACTCAATGCGGTGCCATGCCGTGCCATGCCGGTGCCATGCCGTGCCATGCCGGTGCCATGCCGTGCCATGCCGGTGCCATGCCGTGCCATGCCGTGCCATGCCGGTGCCATGCCGGTGCCATGCCGTGCCATGCCGTGCCATGCCGGTGCCATGCCGGTGCCATGCCATTCCATGCCATTCCATGCCATTCCATGCCATTCCATGCCATTCCATGCCATTCCATGCCATTCCATGCCATTCCATGCCATTCCATGCCATTCCATGCCATTCCATGCCATTCCATGCCATTCCATGCCATTCCATGCCATTCCATGCCATTCCATGCCATTCCATGCCATTCCATGCCATTCCATGCCGTGCCATGCCGGTGCCATGCCATTCCATGCCATTCCATGCCATTCCATGCCATTCCATGCCATTCCATGCCGTGCCATGCCGGTGCCATGCCGTGCCATGCCGTGCCATGCCGGTGCCATGCCGGTGCCATGCCATTCCATGCCATTCCATGCCATTCCATGCCGTGCCATGCCGGTGCCATGCCGTGCCATGCCGTGCCATGCCGGTGCCATGCCGGTGCCATGCCATTCCATGCCATTCCATGCCATTCCATGCCATTCCATGCCATTCCATGCCATTCCATGCCATTCCATGCCATTCCATGCCATTCCATGCCATTCCATGCCATTCCATGCCATTCCATGCCATTCCATGCCATTCCATGCCATTCCATGCCATTCCATGCCATTCCATGCCATTCCATGCCATTCCATGCCATTCCATGCCGTGCCATGCCGGTGCCATGCCATTCCATGCCATTCCATGCCATTCCATGCCATTCCATGCCATTCCATGCCATTCCATGCCATTCCATGCCATTCCATGCCATTCCATGCCATTCCATGCCATTCCATGCCATTCCATGCCATTCCATGCCATTCCATGCCATTCCATGCCATTCCATGCCATTCCATGCCATTCCATGCCATTCCATGCCATTCCATGCCATTCCATGCCATTCCATGCCATTCCATGCCATTCCATGCCATTCCATGCCATTCCATGCCATTCCATGCCATTCCATGCCATTCCATGCCATTCCATGCCATTCCATGCCATTCCATGCCATTCCATGCCATTCCATGCCATTCCATGCCATTCCATGCCATTCCATGCCATTCCATGCCATTCCATGCCATTCCATGCCATTCCATGCCATTCCATGCCATTCCATGCCATTCCATGCCATTCCATGCCATTCCATGCCATTCCATGCCATTCCATGCCATTCCATGCCATTCCATGCCATTCCATGCCATTCCATGCCATTCCATGCCATTCCATGCCATTCCATGCCATTCCATGCCATTCCATGCCATTCAATGCCGTGCCATGCCGTGCCATGCCGTGCCATGCCGTGCCATGCCGTGCCATGCCGGTGCCATGCCGTGCCATGCCGGTGCCATGCCGTGCCATGCCGGTGCCATGCCGTGCCATGCCGGTGCCATGCCGTGCCATGCCGTGCCATGCCGGTGCCATGCCGTGCCATGCCGTGCCATGCCGGTGCCATGCCGTGCCATGCCGGTGCCATGCCGTGCCATGCCGGTGCCATGCCGGTGCCATGCCGTGCCATGCCGTGCCATGCCGGTGCCATGCCGTGCCATGCCGGTGCCATGCCGTGCCATGCCGGTGCCATGCCGTGCCATGCCGGTGCCATGCCGGTGCCATGCCGTGCCATGCCGGTGCCATGCCGGTGCCATGCCGTGCCATGCCGGTGCCATGCCGGTGCCATGCCGTGCCATGCCGGTGCCATGCCGTGCCATGCCGTGCCATGCCGGTGCCATGCCGTGCCATGCCGTGCCATGCCGGTGCCATGCCGTGCCATGCCGGTGCCATGCCGGTGCCATGCCATTCCATGCCATTCCATGCCATTCCATGCCATTCCATGCCATTCCCTGCCATTCCATGCCATTCCATGCCATTCCATGCCATTCCATGCCATTCCATGCCATTCCATGCCATTCAATGCCATTCCATGCCATTCAATGCCGTGCCATGCCGTGCCATGCGGTGCCATGCCGGTGCCATGCCGTGCCATGCCGTGCCATGCCGTGCCATGCCGGTGCCATGCCGTGCCATGCCGGTGCCATGCCGTGCCATGCCGGTGCCATGCGGTGCCATGCCGGTGCCATGCCGGTGCCATGCCGTGCCATGCCGTGCCATGCCGTGCCATGCCGGTGCCATGCCGTGCCATGCCGGTGCCATGCCGTGCCATGCCGGTGCCATGCCGTGCCATGCCGGTGCCATGCCGTGCCATGCCGGTGCCATGCCGTGCCATGCCGTGCCATGCCGGTGCCATGCCGTGCCATGCCGTGCCATGCCGGTGCCATGCCGTGCCATGCCGGTGCCATGCCGTGCCATGCCGTGCCATGCCGGTGCCATGCCGTGCCATGCCGGTGCCATGCCGTGCCATGCCATTCCATGCCATTCCATGCCATTCCATGCCATTCCATGCCATTCCATGCCATTCCATGCCATTCCATGCCACTCAATGCGGTGCCATGCCGTGCCATGCCGGTGCCATGCCGTGCCATGCCGGTGCCATGCCGTGCCATGCCGGTGCCATGCCGTGCCATGCCGTTGCCATGCCGTGCCATGCCGTGCCATGCCGTGCCATGCCGTGCCATGCCGTGCCATGCCGTGCCATGCCGTGCCATGCCGTGCCATGCCGTGCCATGCCGTGCCATGCCGGTGCCATGCCGGTGCCATGCCGGTGCCATGCCATTCCATGTCATTCCATGCCATTCCATGCCATTCCATGCCGTGCCATGCCGGTGCCATGCCGTGCCATGCCGTGCCATGCCGGTGCCATGCCGGTGCCATGCCGGTGCCATGCCGGTGCCATGCCATTCCATGTCATTCCATGCCATTCCATGCCATTCCATGCCGTGCCATGCCGGTGCCATGCCGTGCCATGCCGTGCCATGCCGGTGCCATGCCGGTGCCATGCCATTCCATGCCATTCCATGCCATTCCATGCCATTCCATGCCATTCCATGCCATTCCATGCCATTCCATGCCATTCAATGCCATTCCATGCCATTCAATGCCGTGCCATGCCGTGCCATGCGGTGCCATGCCATTCCATGCCGGTGCCATGCCGTGCCATGCCGGTGCCATGCCGTGCCATGCCGTGCCATGCCGTGCCATGCCGTGCCATGCCGTGCCATGCCGGTGCCATGCCGGTGCCATGCCGGTGCCATGCCATTCCATGTCATTCCATGTCATTCCATGCCATTCCATGCCATTCCATGTCATTCCATGCCATTCCATGCCATTCCATGCCGTGCCATGCCGGTGCCATGCCGTGCCATGCCGTGCCATGCCGTGCCATGCCGGTGCCATGCCGGTGCCATGCCATTCCATGCCATTCCATGCCATTCCATGCCATTCCATGCCATTCCATGCCATTCCATGCCATTCCATGCCATTCCATGCCATTCCATGCCATTCCATGCCATTCCATGCCATTCCATGCCATTCCATGCCATTCCATGCCATTCCATGCCATTCCATGCCATTCCATGCCATTCCATGCCATTCCATGCCATTCCATGCCATTCCATGCCATTCCATGCCATTCCATGCCATTCCATGCCATTCCATGCCATTCCATGCCATTCCATGCCATTCCATGCCATTCCATGCCGTTCCATGCCATTCAATGCCATTCCATGCCATTCAATGCCGTGCCATGCCATTCCATGCCATTCAATGCCGTGCCATGCCATTCCATGCCATTCCATGCCGTGCCATGCGGTGCCATGCCATTCCATGCCATTCCATGCCATTCCATGCCATTCCATGCCATTCCATGCCATTCCATGCCATTCCATGCCATTCCATGCCATTCCATGCCATTCCATGCCATTCCATGCCATTCCATGCCATTCCATGCCATTCCATGCCATTCCATGCCATTCCATGCCATTCCATGCCATTCCATGCCATTCCATGCCATTCCATGCCATTCCATGCCATTCCATGCCATTCCATGCCATTCCATGCCATTCCATGCCATTCCATGCCATTCCATGCCATTCCATGCCATTCCATGCCATTCCATGCCATTCCATGCCATTCCATGCCATTCCATGCCATTCAATGCCGTGCCATGCCGGTGCCATGCCGTGCCATGCCGGTGCCATGCCGTGCCATGCCGGTGCCATGCCGTGCCATGCCGGTGCCATGCCGTGCCATGCCATTCCATGCCATTCCATGCCATTCCATGCCATTCCATGCCACTCAATGCGGTGCCATGCCGTGCCATGCCGGTGCCATGCCGTGCCATGCCGGTGCCATGCCGTGCCATGCCGGTGCCATGCCGTGCCATGCCGTGCCATGCCGGTGCCATGCCGGTGCCATGCCGTGCCATGCCGTGCCATGCCGGTGCCATGCCGGTGCCATGCCATTCCATGCCATTCCATGCCATTCCATGCCATTCCATGCCATTCCATGCCATTCCATGCCATTCCATGCCATTCCATGCCATTCCATGCCATTCCATGCCATTCCATGCCATTCCATGCCATTCCATGCCGTGCCATGCCGGTGCCATGCCATTCCATGCCATTCCATGCCATTCCATGCCATTCCATGCCATTCCATGCCGTGCCATGCCGGTGCCATGCCGTGCCATGCCGTGCCATGCCGGTGCCATGCCGGTGCCATGCCATTCCATGCCATTCCATGCCATTCCATGCCGTGCCATGCCGGTGCCATGCCGTGCCATGCCGTGCCATGCCGGTGCCATGCCGGTGCCATGCCATTCCATGCCATTCCATGCCATTCCATGCCATTCCATGCCATTCCATGCCATTCCATGCCATTCCATGCCATTCCATGCCATTCCATGCCATTCCATGCCATTCCATGCCATTCCATGCCATTCCATGCCATTCCATGCCATTCCATGCCATTCCATGCCATTCCATGCCATTCCATGCCATTCCATGCCATTCCATGCCGTGCCATGCCGGTGCCATGCCATTCCATGCCATTCCATGCCATTCCATGCCATTCCATGCCATTCCATGCCATTCCATGCCATTCCATGCCATTCCATGCCATTCCATGCCATTCCATGCCATTCCATGCCATTCCATGCCATTCCATGCCATTCCATGCCATTCCATGCCATTCCATGCCATTCCATGCCATTCCATGCCATTCCATGCCATTCCATGCCATTCCATGCCATTCCATGCCATTCCATGCCATTCCATGCCATTCCATGCCATTCCATGCCATTCCATGCCATTCCATGCCATTCCATGCCATTCCATGCCATTCCATGCCATTCCATGCCATTCCATGCCATTCCATGCCATTCCATGCCATTCCATGCCATTCCATGCCATTCCATGCCATTCCATGCCATTCCATGCCATTCCATGCCATTCCATGCCATTCCATGCCATTCCATGCCATTCCATGCCATTCCATGCCATTCCATGCCATTCCATGCCATTCCATGCCATTCCATGCCATTCCATGCCATTCCATGCCATTCCATGCCATTCCATGCCATTCAATGCCGTGCCATGCCGTGCCATGCCGTGCCATGCCGTGCCATGCCGTGCCATGCCGTGCCATGCCGTGCCATGCCGGTGCCATGCCGTGCCATGCCGGTGCCATGCCGTGCCATGCCGGTGCCATGCCGTGCCATGCCGGTGCCATGCCGTGCCATGCCGTGCCATGCCGGTGCCATGCCGTGCCATGCCGTGCCATGCCGGTGCCATGCCGTGCCATGCCGGTGCCATGCCGTGCCATGCCGGTGCCATGCCGGTGCCATGCCGTGCCATGCCGTGCCATGCCGGTGCCATGCCGTGCCATGCCGGTGCCATGCCGTGCCATGCCGGTGCCATGCCGTGCCATGCCGGTGCCATGCCGGTGCCATGCCGTGCCATGCCGGTGCCATGCCGGTGCCATGCCGTGCCATGCCGGTGCCATGCCGGTGCCATGCCGTGCCATGCCGGTGCCATGCCGTGCCATGCCGTGCCATGCCGGTGCCATGCCGTGCCATGCCGTGCCATGCCGGTGCCATGCCGTGCCATGCCGGTGCCATGCCGGTGCCATGCCATTCCATGCCATTCCATGCCATTCCATGCCATTCCATGCCATTCCCTGCCATTCCATGCCATTCCATGCCATTCCATGCCATTCCATGCCATTCCATGCCATTCCATGCCATTCAATGCCATTCCATGCCATTCAATGCCGTGCCATGCCGTGCCATGCGGTGCCATGCCGGTGCCATGCCGTGCCATGCCGTGCCATGCCGTGCCATGCCGGTGCCATGCCGTGCCATGCCGGTGCCATGCCGTGCCATGCCGGTGCCATGCGGTGCCATGCCGGTGCCATGCCGGTGCCATGCCGTGCCATGCCGTGCCATGCCGTGCCATGCCGGTGCCATGCCGTGCCATGCCGGTGCCATGCCGTGCCATGCCGGTGCCATGCCGTGCCATGCCGGTGCCATGCCGTGCCATGCCGGTGCCATGCCGTGCCATGCCGTGCCATGCCGGTGCCATGCCGTGCCATGCCGTGCCATGCCGGTGCCATGCCGTGCCATGCCGGTGCCATGCCGTGCCATGCCGTGCCATGCCGGTGCCATGCCGTGCCATGCCGGTGCCATGCCGTGCCATGCCATTCCATGCCATTCCATGCCATTCCATGCCATTCCATGCCATTCCATGCCATTCCATGCCACTCAATGCGGTGCCATGCCGTGCCATGCCGGTGCCATGCCGTGCCATGCCGGTGCCATGCCGTGCCATGCCGTTGCCATGCCGTGCCATGCCGTGCCATGCCGTGCCATGCCGTGCCATGCCGTGCCATGCCGTGCCATGCCGTGCCATGCCGTGCCATGCCGTGCCATGCCGTGCCATGCCGGTGCCATGCCGGTGCCATGCCGGTGCCATGCCATTCCATGTCATTCCATGCCATTCCATGCCATTCCATGCCGTGCCATGCCGGTGCCATGCCGTGCCATGCCGTGCCATGCCGGTGCCATGCCGGTGCCATGCCGGTGCCATGCCGGTGCCATGCCATTCCATGTCATTCCATGCCATTCCATGCCATTCCATGCCGTGCCATGCCGGTGCCATGCCGTGCCATGCCGTGCCATGCCGGTGCCATGCCGGTGCCATGCCATTCCATGCCATTCCATGCCATTCCATGCCATTCCATGCCATTCCATGCCATTCCATGCCATTCCATGCCATTCAATGCCATTCCATGCCATTCAATGCCGTGCCATGCCGTGCCATGCGGTGCCATGCCATTCCATGCCGGTGCCATGCCGTGCCATGCCGGTGCCATGCCGTGCCATGCCGTGCCATGCCGTGCCATGCCGTGCCATGCCGGTGCCATGCCGGTGCCATGCCGGTGCCATGCCATTCCATGTCATTCCATGTCATTCCATGCCATTCCATGTCATTCCATGCCATTCCATGCCATTCCATGCCGTGCCATGCCGGTGCCATGCCGTGCCATGCCGTGCCATGCCGTGCCATGCCGGTGCCATGCCGGTGCCATGCCATTCCATGCCATTCCATGCCATTCCATGCCATTCCATGCCATTCCATGCCATTCCATGCCATTCCATGCCATTCCATGCCATTCCATGCCATTCCATGCCATTCCATGCCATTCCATGCCATTCCATGCCATTCCATGCCATTCCATGCCATTCCATGCCATTCCATGCCATTCCATGCCATTCCATGCCATTCCATGCCATTCCATGCCATTCCATGCCATTCCATGCCATTCCATGCCATTCCATGCCATTCCATGCCATTCCATGCCATTCCATGCCATTCCATGCCATTCCATGCCGTTCCATGCCATTCAATGCCATTCCATGCCATTCAATGCCGTGCCATGCCATTCCATGCCATTCAATGCCGTGCCATGCCATTCCATGCCATTCCATGCCGTGCCATGCGGTGCCATGCCATTCCATGCCATTCCATGCCATTCCATGCCATTCCATGCCATTCCATGCCATTCCATGCCATTCCATGCCATTCCATGCCATTCCATGCCATTCCATGTCATTCCATGCCATTCCATGCCATTCCATGCCATTCCATGCCATTCCATGCCATTCCATGCCATTCCATGCCATTCCATGCCATTCCATGCCATTCCATGCCATTCCATGCCATTCCATGCCATTCCATGCCATTCCATGCCATTCCATGCCATTCCATGCCATTCCATGCCATTCCATGCCATTCCATGCCATTCCATGCCATTCCATGCCATTCCATGCCATTCCATGCCATTCCATGCCATTCCATGCCATTCCATGCCATTCCATGCCATTCCATGCCATTCCATGCCATTCCATGCCATTCCATGCCATTCCATGCCATTCCATGCCATTCCATGCCATTCAATGCCGTGCCATGCCGTGCCATGCCGTGCCATGCCGGTGCCATGCCGTGCCATGCCGGTGCCATGCCGTGCCATGCCGGTGCCATGCCGTGCCATGCCGGTGCCATGCCGTGCCATGCCGTGCCATGCCGGTGCCATGCCGTGCCATGCCGTGCCATGCCGGTGCCATGCCGTGCCATGCCGGTGCCATGCCGTGCCATGCCGGTGCCATGCCGGTGCCATGCCGTGCCATGCCGTGCCATGCCGGTGCCATGCCGTGCCATGCCGGTGCCATGCCGTGCCATGCCGGTGCCATGCCGTGCCATGCCGGTGCCATGCCGTGCCATGCCGGTGCCATGCCGTGCCATGCCGGTGCCATGCCGTGCCATGCCATTCCATGCCATTCCATGCCATTCCATGCCATTCCATGCCACTCAATGCGGTGCCATGCCGTGCCATGCCGGTGCCATGCCGTGCCATGCCGGTGCCATGCCGTGCCATGCCGGTGCCATGCCGTGCCATGCCGGTGCCATGCCGTGCCATGCCGGTGCCATGCCGTGCCATGCCGTGCCATGCCGGTGCCATGCCGTGCCATGCCGGTGCCATGCCGTGCCATGCCGTGCCATGCCGGTGCCATTCCATGACATTCCATGCCATTCCATGCCATTCCATGCCATTCCATGCCATTCCATGCCATTCCATGCCATTCCATGCCATTCCATGCCATTCCATGCCATTCCATGCCATTCCATGCCATTCCATGCCATTCCATGCCATTCCATGCCGTTCCATGCCATTCAATGCCATTCCATGCCATTCAATGCCGTGCCATGCCATTCCATGCCATTCAATGCCGTGCCATGCCATTCCATGCCATTCCATGCCGTGCCATGCGGTGCCATGCCATTCCATGCCATTCCATGCCATTCCATGCCATTCCATGCCATTCCATGCCATTCCATGCCATTCCATGCCATTCCATGCCATTCCATGCCATTCCATGCCATTCCATGCCATTCCATGCCATTCCATGCCATTCCATGCCATTCCATGCCATTCCATGCCATTCCATGCCATTCCATGCCATTCCATGCCATTCCATGCCATTCCATGCCATTCCATGCCATTCCATGCCATTCCATGCCATTCCATGCCATTCCATGCCATTCCATGCCATTCCATGCCATTCCATGCCATTCCATGCCATTCCATGCCATTCCATGCCATTCCATGCCATTCCATGCCATTCCATGCCATTCCATGCCATTCCATGCCATTCCATGCCATTCCATGCCATTCCATGCCATTCCATGCCATTCCATGCCATTCCATGCCATTCCATGCCATTCCATGCCATTCCATGCCATTCCATGCCATTCCATGCCATTCCATGCCATTCCATGCCATTCCATGCCATTCCATGCCATTCCA
Source organism: Cryptus armator (assembly GCA_963971235.1). Taxonomy (NCBI): domain Eukaryota; kingdom Metazoa; phylum Arthropoda; class Insecta; order Hymenoptera; family Ichneumonidae; genus Cryptus; species Cryptus armator. The sequence continues at coordinate 37,818 of CAXARG010000097.1, read as the reverse complement.
TGCCATTCCATGCCATTCAATGCCGTGCCATGCCGTGCCATGCCGTGCCATGCCGGTGCCATGCCGTGCCATGCCGGTGCCATGCCGTGCCATGCCGGTGCCATGCCGTGCCATGCCGGTGCCATGCCGTGCCATGCCTTGCCATGCCGGTGCCATGCCGTGCCATGCCGTGCCATGCCGGTGCCATGCCGTGCCATGCCGGTGCCATGCCGGTGCCATGCCGTGCCATGCCGTGCCATGCCGGTGCCATGCCGTGCCATGCCGGTGCCATGCCGTGCCATGCCGGTGCCATGCCGTGCCATGCCGGTGCCATGCCGTGCCATGCCGGTGCCATGCCGTGCCATGCCGGTGCCATGCCGTGCCATGCCATTCCATGCCATTCCATGCCATTCCATGCCATTCCATGCCACTCAATGCGGTGCCATGCCGTGCCATGCCGGTGCCATGCCGTGCCATGCCGGTGCCATGCCGTGCCATGCCGGTGCCATGCCGTGCCATGCCGGTGCCATGCCGTGCCATGCCGGTGCCATGCCGTGCCATGCCGGTGCCATGCCGTGCCATGCCGTGCCATGCCGGTGCCATGCCGTGCCATGCCGGTGCCATGCCGTGCCATGCCGTGCCATGCCGGTGCCATTCCATGACATTCCATGCCATTCCATGCCATTCCATGCCATTCCATGCCATTCCATGCCATTCCATGCCATTCCATGCCATTCCATGCCATTCCATGCCATTCCATGCCATTCCATGCCATTCCATGCCATTCCATGCCATTCCATGCCATTCCATGCCATTCCATGCCGTGCCATGCCGGTGCCATGCCATTCCATGCCATTCCATGCCATTCCATGCCATTCCATGCCATTCCATGCCATTCCATGCCATTCCATGCCATTCCATGCCATTCCATGCCATTCAATGCCGTGCCATGCCGGTGCCATGCCGTGCCATGCCGGTGCCATGCCGTGCCATGCCGGTGCCATGCCGTGCCATGCCGGTGCCATGCCGTGCCATGCCATTCCATGCCATTCCATGCCATTCCATGCCATTCCATGCCACTCAATGCGGTGCCATGCCGTGCCATGCCGGTGCCATGCCGTGCCATGCCGGTGCCATGCCGTGCCATGCCGGTGCCATGCCGTGCCATGCCGTGCCATGCCGGTGCCATGCCGGTGCCATGCCGTGCCATGCCGTGCCATGCCGGTGCCATGCCGGTGCCATGCCATTCCATGCCATTCCATGCCATTCCATGCCATTCCATGCCATTCCATGCCATTCCATGCCATTCCATGCCATTCCATGCCATTCCATGCCATTCCATGCCGTGCCATGCCGGTGCCATGCCGTGCCATGCCGTGCCATGCCGGTGCCATGCCGGTGCCATGCCATTCCATGCCATTCCATGCCATTCCATGCCATTCCATGCCATTCCATGCCATTCCATGCCATTCCATGCCATTCCATGCCATTCCATGCCATTCCATGCCATTCCATGCCATTCCATGCCATTCCATGCCATTCCATGCCATTCCATGCCGTGCCATGCCGGTGCCATGCCATTCCATGCCATTCCATGCCATTCCATGCCATTCCATGCCATTCCATGCCATTCCATGCCATTCCATGCCATTCCATGCCATTCCATGCCATTCCATGCCATTCCATGCCATTCCATGCCATTCCATGCCATTCCATGCCATTCCATGCCATTCCATGCCATTCCATGCCATTCCATGCCATTCCATGCCATTCCATGCCATTCCATGCCATTCCATGCCATTCCATGCCATTCCATGCCATTCCATGCCATTCCATGCCATTCCATGCCATTCCATGCCATTCCATGCCATTCCATGCCATTCCATGCCATTCCATGCCATTCCATGCCATTCCATGCCATTCCATGCCATTCCATGCCATTCCATGCCATTCCATGCCATTCCATGCCATTCCATGCCATTCCATGCCATTCCATGCCATTCCATGCCATTCCATGCCATTCCATGCCATTCCATGCCATTCCATGCCATTCCATGCCATTCCATGCCATTCCATGCCATTCCATGCCATTCCATGCCATTCCATGCCATTCCATGCCATTCCATGCCATTCCATGCCATTCCATGCCATTCCATGCCATTCCATGCCATTCAATGCCGTGCCATGCCGTGCCATGCCGTGCCATGCCGTGCCATGCCGTGCCATGCCGGTGCCATGCCGTGCCATGCCGGTGCCATGCCGTGCCATGCCGGTGCCATGCCGTGCCATGCCGGTGCCATGCCGTGCCATGCCGTGCCATGCCGGTGCCATGCCGTGCCATGCCGTGCCATGCCGGTGCCATGCCGTGCCATGCCGGTGCCATGCCGTGCCATGCCGGTGCCATGCCGGTGCCATGCCGTGCCATGCCGTGCCATGCCGGTGCCATGCCGTGCCATGCCGGTGCCATGCCGTGCCATGCCGGTGCCATGCCGTGCCATGCCGGTGCCATGCCGGTGCCATGCCGTGCCATGCCGGTGCCATGCCGGTGCCATGCCGTGCCATGCCGGTGCCATGCCGGTGCCATGCCGTGCCATGCCGGTGCCATGCCGTGCCATGCCGTGCCATGCCGGTGCCATGCCGTGCCATGCCGTGCCATGCCGGTGCCATGCCGTGCCATGCCGTGCCATGCCGGTGCCATGCCGTGCCATGCCGGTGCCATGCCGGTGCCATGCCATTCCATGCCATTCCATGCCATTCCATGCCATTCCATGCCATTCCCTGCCATTCCATGCCATTCCATGCCATTCCATGCCATTCCATGCCATTCCATGCCATTCCATGCCATTCAATGCCATTCCATGCCATTCAATGCCGTGCCATGCCGTGCCATGCGGTGCCATGCCGGTGCCATGCCGTGCCATGCCGTGCCATGCCGTGCCATGCCGGTGCCATGCCGTGCCATGCCGGTGCCATGCCGTGCCATGCCGGTGCCATGCGGTGCCATGCCGGTGCCATGCCGGTGCCATGCCGTGCCATGCCGTGCCATGCCGTGCCATGCCGGTGCCATGCCGTGCCATGCCGGTGCCATGCCGTGCCATGCCGGTGCCATGCCGTGCCATGCCGGTGCCATGCCGTGCCATGCCGGTGCCATGCCGTGCCATGCCGTGCCATGCCGGTGCCATGCCGTGCCATGCCGTGCCATGCCGTGCCATGCCGGTGCCATGCCGTGCCATGCCGGTGCCATGCCGTGCCATGCCGTGCCATGCCGGTGCCATGCCGTGCCATGCCGGTGCCATGCCGTGCCATGCCATTCCATGCCATTCCATGCCATTCCATGCCATTCCATGCCATTCCATGCCACTCAATGCGGTGCCATGCCGTGCCATGCCGGTGCCATGCCGTGCCATGCCGGTGCCATGCCGTGCCATGCCGGTGCCATGCCGTGCCATGCCGTTGCCATGCCGTGCCATGCCGTGCCATGCCGTGCCATGCCGTGCCATGCCGTGCCATGCCGTGCCATGCCGTGCCATGCCGTGCCATGCCGTGCCATGCCGTGCCATGCCGGTGCCATGCCGGTGCCATGCCGGTGCCATGCCATTCCATGTCATTCCATGCCATTCCATGCCATTCCATGCCGTGCCATGCCGGTGCCATGCCGTGCCATGCCGTGCCATGCCGGTGCCATGCCGGTGCCATGCCGGTGCCATGCCGGTGCCATGCCATTCCATGTCATTCCATGCCATTCCATGCCATTCCATGCCGTGCCATGCCGGTGCCATGCCGTGCCATGCCGTGCCATGCCGGTGCCATGCCGGTGCCATGCCATTCCATGCCATTCCATGCCATTCCATGCCATTCCATGCCATTCCATGCCATTCCATGCCATTCCATGCCATTCCATGCCATTCCATGCCATTCCATGCCATTCCATGCCGTGCCATGCCGGTGCCATGCCGTGCCATGCCGGTGCCATGCCGTGCCATGCCGGTGCCATGCCGTGCCATGCCGGTGCCATGCCGTGCCATGCCGGTGCCATGCCGGTGCCATGCCGTGCCATGCCGGTGCCAAGCCGTGCCATGCCCGTGCCATGCCGTGCCATGCCGGTGCCATGCCGTGCCATGCCGGTGCCATGCCGTGCCATGCCGGTGCCATGCCGTGCCATGCCGGTGCCATGCCGTGCCATGCCGGTGCCATGCCGTGCCATGCCGGTGCCATGCCGTGCCATGCCGGTGCCATGCCGTGCCATGCCGGTGCCATGCCGTGCAATGCCGGTGCCATGCCGGTGCCATGCCGTGCCATGCCGGTGCCATGCCGTGCCATGCCGGTGCCATGCCGTGCCATGCCGTGCCATGCCGGTGCCATGCCGTGCCATGCCGGTGCCATGCCGTGCCATGCCGGTGCCATGCCGTGCCATGCCGGTGCCATGCCGTGCCATGCCGGTGCCATGCCGGTGCCATGCCGTGCCATGCCGGTGCCATGCCGTGCCATGCCGGTGCCATGCCGTGCCATGCCGGTGCCATGCCGTGCCATGCCATTCCATGCCATTCCATGCCATTCCATGTCATTCCATGCCATTCCATGCCATTCCATGCCGGTGCCATGCCGGTGCCATGCCGGTGCCATGCCGTGCCATGCCGTGCCATGCCGGTGCCATGCCGGTGCCATGCCATTCCATGCCATTCCATGCCATTCCATGCCATTCCATGCCATTCCATGCCATTCCATGCCATTCCATGCCATTCCATGCCATTCCATGCCATTCCATGCCATTCCATGCCATTCCATGCCATTCCATGCCATTCCATGCCATTCCATGCCATTCCATGCCATTCCATGCCATTCCATGCCATTCCATGCCATTCCATGCCATTCCATGCCATTCCATGCCATTCCATGCCATTCCATGCCATTCCATGCCATTCCATGCCATTCCATGCCATTCCATGCCATTCCATGCCATTCCATGCCATTCCATGCCATTCCATGCCATTCCATGCCATTCCATGCCATTCCATGCCATTCCATGCCATTCCATGCCATTCCATGCCATTCCATGCCATTCCATGCCATTCCATGCCATTCCATGCCATTCCATGCCATTCCATGCCATTCCATGCCATTCCATGCCATTCCATGCCATTCCATGCCATTCCATGCCATTCCATGCCATTCCATGCCATTCCATGCCATTCCATGCCATTCCATGCCATTCCATGCCATTCCATGCCATTCCATGCCATTCCATGCCATTCCATGCCATTCCATGCCATTCCATGCCATTCCATGCCATTCCATGCCATTCCATGCCATTCCATGCCATTCCATGCCATTCCATGCCATTCCATGCCATTCCATGCCATTCCATGCCATTCCATGCCACTCCATGCCGTGCCATGGCGTGCCATGCCGTGCCATGCCGTGCCATGCCGGTGCCATGCCGTGCCATGCCGGTGCCATGCCGTGCCATGCCGTGCCATGCCGTGCCATGCCGTGCCATGCCGGTGCCATGCCGTGCCATGCCGTGCCATGCCGGTGCCATGCCGTGCCATGCCGTGCCATGCCGGTGCCATGCCGTGCCATGCCGTGCCATGCCGGTGCCATGCCGTGCCATGCCGGTGCCATGCCGTGCCATGCCGGTGCCATGCCGGTGCCATGCCGTGCCATGCCGGTGCCATGCCGTGCCATGCCGGTGCCATGCCGTGCCATGCCGGTGCCATGCCGGTGCCATGCCGTGCCATGCCGGTGCCATGCCGTGCCATGCCGGTGCCATGCCGTGCCATGCCGGTGCCATGCCGTGCAATGCCGGTGCCATGCCGGTGCCATGCCGGTGCCATGCCGTGCCATGCCGGTGCCATGCCGTGCCATGCCGTGCCATGCCGTGCCATGCCGGTGCCATGCCGTGCCATGCCGGTGCCATGCCGTGCCATGCCGGTGCCATGCCGTGCCATGCCATTCCATGCCATTCCATGCCATTCCATGCCATTCCATGCCACTCAATGCGGTGCCATGCCGTGCCATGCCATTCCATGCCACTCAATGCGGTGCCATGCCGTGCCATGCCGGTGCCATGCCGTGCCATGCCGGTGCCATGCCGTGCCATGCCGGTGCCATGCCGTGCCATGCCGGTGCCATGCCGTGCCATGCCGTGCCATGCCGTGCCATGCCGGTGCCATGCCGGTGCCATGCCATTCCATGTCATTCCATGCCATTCCATGCCATTCCATGCCGTGCCATGCCGGTGCCATGCCGTGCCATGCCGTGCCATGCCGGTGCCATGCCGGTGCCATGCCATTCCATGCCATTCCATGCCATTCCATGCCATTCCATGCCATTCCATGCCATTCCATGCCATTCCATGCCATTCCATGCCATTCCATGCCATTCCATGCCATTCCATGCCATTCCATGCCATTCCATGCCATTCCATGCCATTCCATGCCATTCCATGCCATTCCATGCCATTCCATGCCATTCCATGCCATTCCATGCCATTCCATGCCATTCCATGCCATTCCATGCCATTCCATGCCATTCCATGCCATTCCATGCCATTCCATGCCATTCCATGCCGTGCCATGCCGGTGCCATGCCGTGCCATGCCGGTGCCATGCCGGTGCCATGCCGTGCCATGCCGTGCCATGCCGGTGCCATGCCGTGCCATGCCGGTGCCATGCCGTGCCATGCCGGTGCCATGCCGGTGCCATGCCGTGCCATGCCGGTGCCATGCCGGTGCCATGCCGTGCCATGCCGGTGCCATGCCGGTGCCATGCCGTGCCATGCCGGTGCCATGCCGTGCCATGCCGTGCCATGCCGGTGCCATGCCGTGCCATGCCGTGCCATGCCGGTGCCATGCCGTGCCATGCCGGTGCCATGCCGGTGCCATGCCATTCCATGCCATTCCATGCCATTCCATGCCATTCCATGCCATTCCATGCCATTCCCTGCCATTCCATGCCATTCCATGCCATTCCATGCCATTCCATGCCATTCCATGCCATTCAATGCCATTCCATGCCATTCAATGCCGTGCCATGCCGTGCCATGCGGTGCCATGCCGGTGCCATGCCGTGCCATGCCGGTGCCATGCCGTGCCATGCCGGTGCCATGCCGTGCCATGCCGGTGCCATGCCGTGCCATGCCGGTGCCATGCCGTGCCATGCCGTGCCATGCCGGTGCCATGCCGTGCCATGCCGTGCCATGCCGGTGCCATGCCGTGCCATGCCGGTGCCATGCCGTGCCATGCCGTGCCATGCCGGTGCCATGCCGTGCCATGCCGGTGCCATGCCGTGCCATGCCATTCCATGCCATTCCATGCCATTCCATGCCATTCCATGCCATTCCATGCCACTCAATGCGGTGCCATGCCGTGCCATGCCGGTGCCATGCCGTGCCATGCCGGTGCCATGCCGTGCCATGCCGGTGCCATGCCGTGCCATGCCGTTGCCATGCCGTGCCATGCCGTGCCATGCCGTGCCATGCCGTGCCATGCCGTGCCATGCCGTGCCATGCCGTGCCATGCCGTGCCATGCCGTGCCATGCCGTGCCATGCCGTGCCATGCCGTGCCATGCCGTGCCATGCCGGTGCCATGCCGGTGCCATGCCGGTGCCATGCCATTCCATGTCATTCCATGCCATTCCATGCCATTCCATGCCGTGCCATGCCGGTGCCATGCCGTGCCATGCCGTGCCATGCCGGTGCCATGCCGGTGCCATGCCATTCCATGCCATTCCATGCCATTCCATGCCATTCCATGCCATTCCATGCCATTCCATGCCATTCCATGCCATTCCATGCCATTCCATGCCATTCCATGCCATTCCATGCCATTCCATGCCATTCCATGCCATTCCATGCCATTCCATGCCATTCCATGCCATTCCATGCCATTCCATGCCATTCCATGCCATTCCATGCCATTCCATGCCATTCCATGCCATTCCATGCCATTCCATGCCATTCCATGCCATTCCATGCCATTCCATGCCATTCCATGCCATTCCATGCCATTCCATGTCATTCCATGCCATTCCATGCCATTCCATGCCATTCCATGTCATTCCATGCCATTCCATGCCATTCCATGCCGTGCCATGCCGTGCCATGCCGTGCCATGCCGTGCCATGCCGTGCCATGCCGTGCCATGCCGTGCCATGCCGTGCCATGCCGTGCCATGCCGGTGCCATGCCGTGCCATGCCGGTGCCATGCCGTGCCATGCCGTGCCATGCCGGTGCCATGCCGTGCCATGCCGTGCCATGCCACTCAATGCGGTGCCATGCCGTGCCATGCCGGTGCCATGCCGTGCCATGCCGGTGCCATGCCGTGCCATGCCGGTGCCATGCCGTGCCATGCCGTGCCATGCCGGTGCCATGCCGGTGCCATGCCATTCCATGCCATTCCATGCCATTCCATGCCATTCCATGCCATTCCATGCCATTCCATGCCATTCCATGCCATTCCATGCCATTCCATGCCATTCCATGCCATTCCATGCCATTCCATGCCATTCCATGCCATTCCATGCCATTCCATGCCATTCCATGCCATTCCATGCCATTCCATGCCATTCCATGCCATTCCATGCCATTCCATGCCATTCCATGCCATTCCATGCCATTCCATGCCACTCAATGCGGTGCCATGCCGTGCCATGCCGGTGCCATGCCGTGCCATGCCGGTGCCATGCCGTGCCATGCCGGTGCCATGCCGTGCCATGCCGTTGCCATGCCGTGCCATGCCGTGCCATGCCGTGCCATGCCGTGCCATGCCGTGCCATGCCGTGCCATGCCGTGCCATGCCGTGCCATGCCGTGCCATGCCGTGCCATGCCGTGCCATGCCGGTGCCATGCCGGTGCCATGCCGGTGCCATGCCATTCCATGTCATTCCATGCCATTCCATGCCATTCCATGCCGTGCCATGCCGGTGCCATGCCGTGCCATGCCGTGCCATGCCGGTGCCATGCCGGTGCCATGCCATTCCATGCCATTCCATGCCATTCCATGCCATTCCATGCCATTCCATGCCATTCCATGCCATTCCATGCCATTCCATGCCATTCCATGCCATTCCATGCCATTCCATGCCATTCCATGCCATTCCATGCCATTCCATGCCATTCCATGCCATTCCATGCCATTCCATGCCATTCCATGCCATTCCATGCCATTCCATGCCATTCCATGCCATTCCATGCCATTCCATGCCATTCCATGCCATTCCATGCCATTCCATGCCATTCCATGCCGTTCCATGCCGTTCCATGCCGTTCCATGCCGTTCCATGCCATTCCATGCCATTCCATGCCATTCCATGCCATTCCATGTCATTCCATGCCATTCCATGCCATTCCATGCCATTCCATGTCATTCCATGCCATTCCATGCCATTCCATGCCGTGCCATGCCGTGCCATGCCGTGCCATGCCGTGCCATGCCGTGCCATGCCGTGCCATGCCGTGCCATGCCGGTGCCATGCCGTGCCATGCCGGTGCCATGCCGTGCCATGCCGTGCCATGCCGGTGCCATGCCGTGCCATGCCGTGCCATGCCACTCAATGCGGTGCCATGCCGTGCCATGCCGGTGCCATGCCGTGCCATGCCGGTGCCATGCCGTGCCATGCCGGTGCCATGCCGTGCCATGCCGTGCCATGCCGGTGCCATGCCGGTGCCATGCCATTCCATGCCATTCCATGCCATTCCATGCCATTCCATGCCATTCCATGCCATTCCATGCCATTCCATGCCATTCCATGCCATTCCATGCCATTCCATGCCATTCCATGCCATTCCATGCCATTCCATGCCATTCCATGCCATTCCATGCCATTCCATGCCATTCCATGCCATTCCATGCCATTCCATGCCATTCCATGCCATTCCATGCCATTCCATGCCATTCCATGCCATTCCATGCCATTCCATGCCATTCCATGCCATTCCATGCCATTCCATGCCATTCCATGCCATTCCATGCCATTCCATGCCATTCCATGCCATTCCATGCCATTCCATGCCATTCCATGCCATTCCATGCCATTCCATGCCATTCCATGCCATTCCATGCCATTCCATGCCATTCCATGCCATTCCATGCCATTCCATGCCATTCCATGCCATTCCATGCCATTCAATGCCGTGCCATGCCGTGCCATGCCGTGCCATGCCGTGCCATGCCGTGCCATGCCGTGCCATGCCGTGCCATGCCGGTGCCATGCCGTGCCATGCCGGTGCCATGCCGTGCCATGCCGTGCCATGCCGGTGCCATGCCGTGCCATGCCGTGCCATGCCGGTGCCATGCCGTGCCATGCCGGTGCCATGCCGTGCCATGCCGGTGCCATGCCGGTGCCATGCCGGTGCCATGCCGTGCCATGCCGGTGCCATGCCGTGCCATGCCGGTGCCATGCCGTGCCATGCCAGTGCCATGCCGTGCAATGCCGGTGCCATGCCGGTGCCATGCCGTGCCATGCCGGTGCCATGCCGTGCCATGCCGTGCCATGCCGGTGCCATGCCGTGCCATGCCGTGCCATGCCGGTGCCATGCCGTGCCATGCCGGTGCCATGCCGGTGCCATGCCATTCCATGCCATTCCATGCCATTCCATGCCATTCCATGCCATTCCATGCCATTCCATGCCATTCCATGCCATTCCATGCCATTCCATGCCATTCCATGCCATTCCATGCCATTCCATGCCATTCCATGCCATTCCATGCCATTCCATGCCATTCCATGCCATTCCATGCCATTCCATGCCATTCCATGCCATTCCATGCCATTCCATGCCATTCCATGCCATTCCATGCCATTCCATGCCATTCCATGCCATTCCATGCCATTCCATGCCATTCCATGCCATTCAATGCCATTCCATGCCATTCAATGCCGTGCCATGCCGTGCCATGCGGTGCCATGCCATTCCATGCCGGTGCCATGCCGTGCCATGCCGGTGCCATGCCGTGCCATGCCGTGCCATGCCGTGCCATGCCGTGCCATGCCGTGCCATGCCGGTGCCATGCCGGTGCCATGCCGGTGCCATGCCATTCCATGTCATTCCATGCCATTCCATGCCATTCCATGCCGTGCCATGCCGGTGCCATGCCGTGCCATGCCGGTGCCATGCCGGTGCCATGCCGGTGCCATGCCATTCCATGCCATTCCATGCCATTCCATGCCATTCCATGCCATTCCATGCCATTCCATGCCATTCCATGCCATTCCATGCCATTCCATGCCATTCCATGCCATTCCATGCCATTCCATGCCATTCCATGCCATTCCATGTCATTCCATGCCATTCCATGCCATTCCATGCCATTCCATGTCATTCCATGCCATTCCATGCCATTCCATGCCGTGCCATGCCGTGCCATGCCGTGTCATGCCGTGCCATGCCGTGCCATGCCGTGCCATGCCGTGCCATGCCGGTGCCATGCCGTGCCATGCCGGTGCCATGCCGTGCCATGCCGTGCCATGCCGGTGCCATGCCGTGCCATGCCGTGCCATGCCACTCAATGCGGTGCCATGCCGTGCCATGCCGGTGCCATGCCGTGCCATGCCGGTGCCATGCCGTGCCATGCCGGTGCCATGCCGTGCCATGCCGGTGCCATGCCGTGCCATGCCGTGCCATGCCGGTGCCATGCCGGTGCCATGCCATTCCATGCCATTCCATGCCATTCCATGCCATTCCATGCCATTCCATGCCATTCCATGCCATTCCATGCCATTCCATGCCATTCCATGCCATTCCATGCCATTCCATGCCATTCCATGCCATTCCATGCCATTCCATGCCATTCCATGCCATTCCATGCCATTCCATGCCATTCCATGCCATTCCATGCCATTCCATGCCATTCCATGCCATTCCATGCCATTCCATGCCATTCCATGCCATTCCATGCCATTCCATGCCATTCCATGCCATTCCATGCCATTCCATGCCATTCCATGCCATTCAATGCCGTGCCATGCCGTGCCATGCCGTGCCATGCCGTGCCATGCCGTGCCATGCCGTGCCATGCCGTGCCATGCCGTGCCATGCCGTGCCATGCCGTGCCATGCCGTGCCATGCCGTGCCATGCCGTGCCATGCCGTGCCATGCCGTGCCATGCCGTGCCATGCCGTGCCATGCCGTGCCATGCCGTGCCATGCCGTGCCATGCCGTGCCATGCCGGTGCCATGCCGTGCCATGCCGGTGCCATGCCGTGCCATGCCGGTGCCATGCCGTGCCATGCCGGTGCCATGCCGTGCCATGCCGGTGCCATGCCGTGCCATGCCGTGCCATGCCGGTGCCATGCCGTGCCATGCCGTGCCATGCCGGTGCCATGCCGTGCCATGCCGGTGCCATGCCGTGCCATGCCGGTGCCATGCCGGTGCCATGCCGTGCCATGCCGGTGCCATGCCGTGCCATGCCGGTGCCATGCCGTGCCATGCCGGTGCCATGCCGGTGCCATGCCGTGCCATGCCGGTGCCATGCCGTGCCATGCCGGTGCCATGCCGTGCCATGCCAGTGCCATGCCGTGCAATGCCGGTGCCATGCCGGTGCCATGCCGTGCCATGCCGTGCCATGCCGGTGCCATGCCGTGCCATGCCGTGCCATGCCGGTGCCATGCCGTGCCATGCCGGTGCCATGCCGGTGCCATGCCATTCCATGCCATTCCATGCCATTCCATGCCATTCCATGCCATTCCATGCCATTCCATGCCATTCCATGCCATTCCATGCCATTCCATGCCATTCCATGCCATTCCATGCCATTCCATGCCATTCCATGCCATTCCATGCCATTCCATGCCATTCCATGCCATTCCATGCCATTCAATGCCATTCCATGCCATTCAATGCCGTGCCATGCCGTGCCATGCCGTGCCATGCCGTGCCATGCCGTGCCATGCCGGTGCCATGCCGTGCCATGCCGGTGCCATGCCGTGCCATGCCGGTGCCATGCCGTGCCATGCCGGTGCCATGCCATGCCGTGCCATGCCGTGCCATGCCGGTGCCATGCCGTGCCATGCCGTGCCATGCCGGTGCCATGCCGTGCCATGCCGGTGCCATGCCGTGCCATGCCGGTGCCATGCCATTCCATGCCATTCCATGCCATTCCATGCCATTCCATGCCATTCCATGCCATTCCATGCCATTCCATGCCATTCCATGCCATTCCATGCCATTCCATGCCATTCCATGCCATTCCATGCCATTCCATGCCATTCCATGCCATTCCATGCCATTCCATGCCATTCCATGCCATTCAATGCCATTCCATGCCATTCAATGCCGTGCCATGCCGTGCCATGCGGTGCCATGCCATTCCATGCCGGTGCCATGCCGTGCCATGCCGGTGCCATGCCGTGCCATGCCGTGCCATGCCGTGCCATGCCGTGCCATGCCGTGCCATGCCGTGCCATGCCGGTGCCATGCCGGTGCCATGCCGGTGCCATGCCATTCCATGTCATTCCATGTCATTCCATGCCATTCCATGTCATTCCATGCCATTCCATGCCATTCCATGCCGTGCCATGCCGGTGCCATGCCGTGCCATGCCGTGCCATGCCGGTGCCATGCCGGTGCCATGCCATTCCATGCCATTCCATGCCATTCCATGCCATTCCATGCCATTCCATGCCATTCCATGCCATTCCATGCCATTCCATGCCATTCCATGCCATTCCATGCCATTCCATGCCATTCCATGCCATTCCATGCCATTCCATGCCATTCCATGCCATTCCATGCCATTCCATGCCATTCCATGCCATTCCATGCCATTCCATGCCATTCCATGCCATTCCATGCCATTCCATGCCATTCCATGCCATTCCATGCCATTCCATGCCATTCCATGCCATTCCATGCCATTCCATGCCATTCCATGCCATTCCATGCCATTCCATGCCATTCCATGCCATTCCATGCCATTCCATGCCATTCCATGCCATTCCATGCCATTCCATGCCATTCCATGCCGTTCCATGCCATTCAATGCCATTCCATGCCATTCAATGCCGTGCCATGCCATTCCATGCCATTCAATGCCGTGCCATGCCATTCCATGCCATTCCATGCCGTGCCATGCGGTGCCATGCCATTCCATGCCATTCCATGCCATTCCATGCCATTCCATGCCATTCCATGCCATTCCATGCCATTCCATGCCATTCCATGCCATTCCATGCCATTCCATGCCATTCCATGCCATTCCATGCCATTCCATGCCATTCCATGCCATTCCATGCCATTCCATGCCATTCCATGCCATTCCATGCCATTCCATGCCATTCCATGCCATTCCATGCCATTCCATGCCATTCCATGCCATTCCATGCCATTCCATGCCATTCCATGCCATTCCATGCCATTCCATGCCATTCCATGCCATTCCATGCCATTCCATGCCATTCCATGCCATTCCATGCCATTCCATGCCATTCCATGCCATTCCATGCCATTCCATGCCATTCCATGCCATTCCATGCCATTCCATGCCATTCCATGCCATTCCATGCCATTCCATGCCATTCCATGCCATTCCATGCCATTCCATGCCATTCCATGCCATTCCATGCCATTCCATGCCATTCCATGCCATTCCATGCCATTCCATGCCATTCCATGCCATTCCATGCCATTCCATGCCATTCAATGCCGTGCCATGCCGTGCCATGCCGTGCCATGCCGGTGCCATGCCGTGCCATGCCAGTGCCATGCCGTGCCATGCCGGTGCCATGCCGTGCCATGCCGGTGCCATGCCGTGCCATGCCGGTGCCATGCCGTGCCATGCCGGTGCCATGCCGTGCAATGCCGGTGCCATGCCGGTGCCATGCCGTGCCATGCCGGTGCCATGCCGTGCCATGCCGGTGCCATGCCGTGCCATGCCGGTGCCATGCCGTGCCATGCCGGTGCCATGCCGTGCCATGCCGTGCCATGCCGGTGCCATGCCGTGCCATGCCGGTGCCATGCCGGTGCCATGCCGTGCCATGCCGGTGCCATGCCGTGCCATGCCGGTGCCATGCCGTGCCATGCCGGTGCCATGCCGTGCAATGCCGGTGCCATGCCGGTGCCATGCCGTGCCATGCCGTGCCATGCCGTGCCATGCCGGTGCCATGCCGTGCCATGCCGGTGCCATGCCGTGCCATGCCGGTGCCATGCCGTGCCATGCCGTGCCATGCCGGTGCCATGCCGTGCCATGCCGGTGCCATGCCGTGCCATGCCGGTGCCATGCCGGTGCCATGCCGTGCCATGCCGGTGCCATGCCGTGCCATGCCGGTGCCATGCCGTGCCATGCCGGTGCCATGCCGTGCCATGCCGGTGCCATGCCGTGCCATGCCATTCCATGCCATTCCATGCCATTCCATGTCATTCCATGCCATTCCATGCCATTCCATGCCGTGCCATGCCGGTGCCATGCCGTGCCATGCCGTGCCATGCCGGTGCCATGCCGGTGCCATGCCATTCCATGCCATTCCATGCCATTCCATGCCATTCCATGCCATTCCATGCCATTCCATGCCATTCCATGCCATTCCATGCCATTCCATGCCATTCCATGCCATTCCATGCCATTCCATGCCATTCCATGCCATTCCATGCCATTCCATGCCATTCCATGCCATTCCATGCCATTCCATGCCATTCCATGCCATTCCATGCCATTCCATGCCATTCCATGCCATTCCATGCCATTCCATGCCATTCCATGCCATTCCATGCCATTCCATGCCATTCCATGCCATTCCATGCCATTCAATGCCATTCCATGCCATTCAATGCCGTGCCATGCCGTGCCATGCGGTGCCATGCCATTCCATGCCATTCCATGCCGTGCCATGCGGTGCCATGCCATTCCATGCCATTCCATGCCATTCCATGCCATTCCATGCCATTCCATGCCATTCCATGCCATTCCATGCCATTCCATGCCATTCCATGCCATTCCATGCCATTCCATGCCATTCCATGCCATTCCATGCCATTCCATGCCATTCCATGCCATTCCATGCCATTCCATGCCATTCCATGCCATTCCATGCCATTCCATGCCATTCCATGCCATTCCATGCCATTCCATGCCATTCCATGCCATTCCATGCCATTCCATGCCATTCCATGCCATTCCATGCCATTCCATGCCATTCCATGCCATTCCATGCCATTCCATGCCATTCCATGCCATTCCATGCCATTCCATGCCATTCCATGTCATTCCATGCCATTCCATGCCATTCCATGCCGTGCCATGCCGGTGCCATGCCGTGCCATGCCGTGCCATGCCGGTGCCATGCCGGTGCCATGCCATTCCATGCCATTCCATGCCATTCCATGCCATTCCATGCCATTCCATGCCATTCCATGCCATTCCATGCCATTCCATGCCATTCCATGCCATTCCATGCCATTCCATGCCATTCCATGCCATTCCATGCCATTCCATGCCATTCCATGCCATTCCATGCCATTCCATGCCATTCCATGCCATTCCATGCCATTCCATGCCATTCAATGCCATTCCATGCCATTCAATGCCGTGCCATGCCGTGCCATGCGGTGCCATGCGGTGCCATGCCATTCCATGCCATTCCATGCCATTCCATGCCATTCCATGCCATTCCATGCCATTCCATGCCATTCCATGCCATTCCATGCCATTCCATGCCATTCCATGCCATTCCATGCCATTCCATGCCATTCCATGCCATTCCATGCCATTCCATGCCATTCCATGCCATTCCATGCCATTCCATGCCATTCCATGCCATTCCATGCCATTCCATGCCATTCCATGCCATTCCATGCCATTCCATGCCATTCCATGCCATTCCATGCCATTCCATGCCATTCCATGCCATTCCATGCCATTCCATGCCATTCCATGCCATTCCATGCCATTCCATGCCATTCCATGCCATTCCATGCCATTCCATGCCATTCCATGCCATTCCATGCCATTCCATGCCATTCCATGCCATTCCATGCCATTCCATGCCATTCCATGCCATTCCATGCCATTCCATGCCATTCCATGCCATTCCATGCCATTCCATGCCATTCCATGCCATTCAATGCCATTCCATGCCATTCAATGCCGTGCCATGCCGTGCCATGCGGTGCCATGCCATTCCATGCCATTCCATGCCGTGCCATGCGGTGCCATGCGGTGCCATGCCATTCCATGCCATTCCATGCCATTCCATGCCATTCCATGCCATTCCATGCCATTCCATGCCATTCCATGCCATTCCATGCCATTCCATGCCATTCCATGCCATTCCATGCCATTCCATGCCATTCCATGCCATTCCATGCCATTCCATGCCATTCCATGCCATTCAATGCCGTGCCATGCCGTGCCATGCCGTGCCATGCCGTGCCATGCCGTGCCATGCCGTGCCATGCCGGTGCCATGCCGTGCCATGCCGGTGCCATGCCGTGCCATGCCGGTGCCATGCCGTGCCATGCCGTGCCATGCCGGTGCCATGCCGTGCCATGCCGTGCCATGCCGGTGCCATGCCGTGCCATGCCGGTGCCATGCCGTGCCATGCCGGTGCCATGCCGGTGCCATGCCGTGCCATGCCGTGCCATGCCGGTGCCATGCCGTGCCATGCCGGTGCCATGCCGTGCCATGCCGGTGCCATGCCGGTGCCATGCCGTGCCATGCCGGTGCCATGCCGGTGCCATGCCGTGCCATGCCGGTGCCATGCCGGTGCCATGCCGTGCCATGCCGGTGCCATGCCGTGCCATGCCGTGCCATGCCGGTGCCATGCCGTGCCATGCCGTGCCATGCCGGTGCCATGCCGTGCCATGCCGGTGCCATGCCGGTGCCATGCCATTCCATGCCATTCCATGCCATTCCATGCCATTCCATGCCATTCCATGCCATTCCCTGCCATTCCATGCCATTCCATGCCATTCCATGCCATTCCATGCCATTCCATGCCATTCAATGCCATTCCATGCCATTCAATGCCGTGCCATGCCGTGCCATGCGGTGCCATGCCGGTGCCATGCCGTGCCATGCCGGTGCCATGCCGTGCCATGCCGGTGCCATGCCGTGCCATGCCGGTGCCATGCCGTGCCATGCCGGTGCCATGCCGTGCCATGCCGTGCCATGCCGGTGCCATGCCGTGCCATGCCGTGCCATGCCGGTGCCATGCCGTGCCATGCCGGTGCCATGCCGTGCCATGCCGTGCCATGCCGGTGCCATGCCGTGCCATGCCGGTGCCATGCCGTGCCATGCCATTCCATGCCATTCCATGCCATTCCATGCCATTCCATGCCATTCCATGCCACTCAATGCGGTGCCATGCCGTGCCATGCCGGTGCCATGCCGTGCCATGCCGGTGCCATGCCGTGCCATGCCGGTGCCATGCCGTGCCATGCCGTTGCCATGCCGTGCCATGCCGTGCCATGCCGTGCCATGCCGTGCCATGCCGTGCCATGCCGTGCCATGCCGTGCCATGCCGTGCCATGCCGTGCCATGCCGTGCCATGCCGGTGCCATGCCGGTGCCATGCCGGTGCCATGCCATTCCATGTCATTCCATGCCATTCCATGCCATTCCATGCCGTGCCATGCCGGTGCCATGCCGTGCCATGCCGTGCCATGCCGGTGCCATGCCGGTGCCATGCCATTCCATGCCATTCCATGCCATTCCATGCCATTCCATGCCATTCCATGCCATTCCATGCCATTCCATGCCATTCCATGCCATTCCATGCCATTCCATGCCATTCCATGCCATTCCATGCCATTCCATGCCATTCCATGCCATTCCATGCCATTCCATGCCATTCCATGCCATTCCATGCCATTCCATGCCATTCCATGCCATTCCATGCCATTCCATGCCATTCCATGCCATTCCATGCCATTCCATGCCATTCCATGCCATTCCATGCCATTCCATGCCATTCCATGCCATTCCATGCCATTCCATGCCATTCCATGTCATTCCATGCCATTCCATGCCATTCCATGCCATTCCATGTCATTCCATGCCATTCCATGCCATTCCATGCCGTGCCATGCCGTGCCATGCCGTGCCATGCCGTGCCATGCCGTGCCATGCCGTGCCATGCCGTGCCATGCCGTGCCATGCCGTGCCATGCCGGTGCCATGCCGTGCCATGCCGGTGCCATGCCGTGCCATGCCGTGCCATGCCGGTGCCATGCCGTGCCATGCCGTGCCATGCCACTCAATGCGGTGCCATGCCGTGCCATGCCGGTGCCATGCCGTGCCATGCCGGTGCCATGCCGTGCCATGCCGGTGCCATGCCGTGCCATGCCGTGCCATGCCGGTGCCATGCCGGTGCCATGCCATTCCATGCCATTCCATGCCATTCCATGCCATTCCATGCCATTCCATGCCATTCCATGCCATTCCATGCCATTCCATGCCATTCCATGCCATTCCATGCCATTCCATGCCATTCCATGCCATTCCATGCCATTCCATGCCATTCCATGCCATTCCATGCCATTCCATGCCATTCCATGCCATTCCATGCCATTCCATGCCATTCCATGCCATTCCATGCCATTCCATGCCATTCCATGCCATTCCATGCCATTCCATGCCATTCCATGCCATTCCATGCCATTCCATGCCATTCCATGCCATTCCATGCCACTCAATGCGGTGCCATGCCGTGCCATGCCGGTGCCATGCCGTGCCATGCCGGTGCCATGCCGTGCCATGCCGGTGCCATGCCGTGCCATGCCGTTGCCATGCCGTGCCATGCCGTGCCATGCCGTGCCATGCCGTGCCATGCCGTGCCATGCCGTGCCATGCCGTGCCATGCCGTGCCATGCCGTGCCATGCCGTGCCATGCCGTGCCATGCCGTGCCATGCCGGTGCCATGCCGGTGCCATGCCGGTGCCATGCCATTCCATGTCATTCCATGCCATTCCATGCCATTCCATGCCGTGCCATGCCGGTGCCATGCCGTGCCATGCCGTGCCATGCCGGTGCCATGCCGGTGCCATGCCATTCCATGCCATTCCATGCCATTCCATGCCATTCCATGCCATTCCATGCCATTCCATGCCATTCCATGCCATTCCATGCCATTCCATGCCATTCCATGCCATTCCATGCCATTCCATGCCATTCCATGCCATTCCATGCCATTCCATGCCATTCCATGCCATTCCATGCCATTCCATGCCATTCCATGCCATTCCATGCCATTCCATGCCATTCCATGCCGTTCCATGCCGTTCCATGCCGTTCCATGCCGTTCCATGCCATTCCATGCCATTCCATGCCATTCCATGCCATTCCATGTCATTCCATGCCATTCCATGCCATTCCATGCCATTCCATGTCATTCCATGCCATTCCATGCCATTCCATGCCGTGCCATGCCGTGCCATGCCGTGCCATGCCGTGCCATGCCGTGCCATGCCGTGCCATGCCGTGCCATGCCGGTGCCATGCCGTGCCATGCCGGTGCCATGCCGTGCCATGCCGTGCCATGCCGGTGCCATGCCGTGCCATGCCGTGCCATGCCACTCAATGCGGTGCCATGCCGTGCCATGCCGGTGCCATGCCGTGCCATGCCGGTGCCATGCCGTGCCATGCCGTGCCATGCCGGTGCCATGCCGGTGCCATGCCATTCCATGCCATTCCATGCCATTCCATGCCATTCCATGCCATTCCATGCCATTCCATGCCATTCCATGCCATTCCATGCCATTCCATGCCATTCCATGCCCATTCCATGCCATTCCATGCCATTCCATGCCATTCCATGCCATTCCATGCCATTCCATGCCATTCCATGCCATTCCATGCCATTCCATGCCATTCCATGCCATTCCATGCCATTCCATGCCATTCCATGCCATTCCATGCCATTCCATGCCATTCCATGCCATTCCATGCCATTCCATGACATTCCATGCCATTCCATGCCATTCCATGCCATTCCATGCCATTCCATGCCATTCCATGCCATTCCATGCCATTCCATGCCATTCAATGCCGTGCCATGCCGTGCCATGCCGTGCCATGCCGTGCCATGCCGTGCCATGCCGTGCCATGCCGTGCCATGCCGTGCCATGCCGGTGCCATGCCGTGCCATGCCGGTGCCATGCCGTGCCATGCCGTGCCATGCCGGTGCCATGCCGTGCCATGCCGTGCCATGCCGGTGCCATGCCGTGCCATGCCGGTGCCATGCCGTGCCATGCCGGTGCCATGCCGGTGCCATGCCGGTGCCATGCCGTGCCATGCCGGTGCCATGCCGTGCCATGCCGGTGCCATGCCGTGCCATGCCAGTGCCATGCCGTGCAATGCCGGTGCCATGCCGGTGCCATGCCGTGCCATGCCGGTGCCATGCCGTGCCATGCCGTGCCATGCCGGTGCCATGCCGTGCCATGCCGTGCCATGCCGGTGCCATGCCGTGCCATGCCGGTGCCATGCCGGTGCCATGCCATTCCATGCCATTCCATGCCATTCCATGCCATTCCATGCCATTCCATGCCATTCCATGCCATTCCATGCCATTCCATGCCATTCCATGCCATTCCATGCCATTCCATGCCATTCCATGCCATTCCATGCCATTCCATGCCATTCCATGCCATTCCATGCCATTCCATGCCATTCCATGCCATTCCATGCCATTCCATGCCATTCCATGCCATTCCATGCCATTCCATGCCATTCCATGCCATTCCATGCCATTCAATGCCATTCCATGCCATTCAATGCCGTGCCATGCCGTGCCATGCGGTGCCATGCCATTCCATGCCGGTGCCATGCCGTGCCATGCCGGTGCCATGCCGTGCCATGCCGTGCCATGCCGTGCCATGCCGTGCCATGCCGTGCCATGCCGGTGCCATGCCGGTGCCATGCCGGTGCCATGCCATTCCATGTCATTCCATGCCATTCCATGCCATTCCATGCCGTGCCATGCCGGTGCCATGCCGTGCCATGCCGGTGCCATGCCGGTGCCATGCCGGTGCCATGCCATTCCATGCCATTCCATGCCATTCCATGCCATTCCATGCCATTCCATGCCATTCCATGCCATTCCATGCCATTCCATGCCATTCCATGCCATTCCATGCCATTCCATGCCATTCCATGCCATTCCATGCCATTCCATGCCATTCCATGTCATTCCATGCCATTCCATGCCATTCCATGCCATTCCATGTCATTCCATGCCATTCCATGCCATTCCATGCCGTGCCATGCCGTGCCATGCCGTGTCATGCCGTGCCATGCCGTGCCATGCCGTGCCATGCCGTGCCATGCCGGTGCCATGCCGTGCCATGCCGGTGCCATGCCGTGCCATGCCGTGCCATGCCGGTGCCATGCCGTGCCATGCCGTGCCATGCCACTCAATGCGGTGCCATGCCGTGCCATGCCGGTGCCATGCCGTGCCATGCCGGTGCCATGCCGTGCCATGCCGGTGCCATGCCGTGCCATGCCGGTGCCATGCCGTGCCATGCCGTGCCATGCCGGTGCCATGCCGGTGCCATGCCATTCCATGCCATTCCATGCCATTCCATGCCATTCCATGCCATTCCATGCCATTCCATGCCATTCCATGCCATTCCATGCCATTCCATGCCATTCCATGCCATTCCATGCCATTCCATGCCATTCCATGCCATTCCATGCCATTCCATGCCATTCCATGCCATTCCATGCCATTCCATGCCATTCCATGCCATTCCATGCCATTCCATGCCATTCCATGCCATTCCATGCCATTCCATGCCATTCCATGCCATTCCATGCCATTCCATGCCATTCCATGCCATTCCATGCCATTCCATGCCATTCCATGCCATTCCATGCCATTCCATGCCATTCCATGCCATTCCATGCCATTCCATGCCATTCCATGCCATTCCATGCCATTCCATGCCATTCCATGCCATTCAATGCCGTGCCATGCCGTGCCATGCCGTGCCATGCCGTGCCATGCCGTGCCATGCCGTGCCATGCCGTGCCATGCCGTGCCATGCCGTGCCATGCCGTGCCATGCCGTGCCATGCCGTGCCATGCCGTGCCATGCCGTGCCATGCCGGTGCCATGCCGTGCCATGCCGGTGCCATGCCGTGCCATGCCGGTGCCATGCCGTGCCATGCCGGTGCCATGCCGTGCCATGCCGGTGCCATGCCGTGCCATGCCGGTGCCATGCCGTGCCATGCCGGTGCCATGCCGTGCCATGCCGTGCCATGCCGGTGCCATGCCGTGCCATGCCGTGCCATGCCGGTGCCATGCCGTGCCATGCCGGTGCCATGCCGTGCCATGCCGGTGCCATGCCGGTGCCATGCCGTGCCATGCCGGTGCCATGCCGTGCCATGCCGGTGCCATGCCGTGCCATGCCGGTGCCATGCCGGTGCCATGCCGTGCCATGCCGGTGCCATGCCGTGCCATGCCGGTGCCATGCCGTGCCATGCCAGTGCCATGCCGTGCAATGCCGGTGCCATGCCGGTGCCATGCCGTGCCATGCCGTGCCATGCCGTGCCATGCCGGTGCCATGCCGTGCCATGCCGTGCCATGCCGGTGCCATGCCGTGCCATGCCGGTGCCATGCCGGTGCCATGCCATTCCATGCCATTCCATGCCATTCCATGCCATTCCATGCCATTCCATGCCATTCCATGCCATTCCATGCCATTCCATGCCATTCCATGCCATTCCATGCCATTCCATGCCATTCCATGCCATTCCATGCCATTCCATGCCATTCCATGCCATTCCATGCCATTCCATGCCATTCCATGCCATTCCATGCCATTCCATGCCATTCAATGCCATTCCATGCCATTCAATGCCGTGCCATGCCGTGCCATGCCGTGCCATGCCGTGCCATGCCGTGCCATGCCGGTGCCATGCCGTGCCATGCCGGTGCCATGCCGTGCCATGCCGGTGCCATGCCGTGCCATGCCGGTGCCATGCCGTGCCATGCCGGTGCCATGCCGTGCCATGCCGTGCCATGCCGGTGCCATGCCGTGCCATGCCGTGCCATGCCGGTGCCATGCCGTGCCATGCCGGTGCCATGCCGTGCCATGCCGGTGCCATGCCATTCCATGCCATTCCATGCCATTCCATGCCATTCCATGCCATTCCATGCCATTCCATGCCATTCCATGCCATTCCATGCCATTCCATGCCATTCCATGCCATTCCATGCCATTCCATGCCATTCCATGCCATTCCATGCCATTCCATGCCATTCCATGCCATTCCATGCCATTCCATGCCATTCCATGCCATTCAATGCCATTCCATGCCATTCAATGCCGTGCCATGCCGTGCCATGCGGTGCCATGCCATTCCATGCCGGTGCCATGCCGTGCCATGCCGGTGCCATGCCGTGCCATGCCGTGCCATGCCGTGCCATGCCGTGCCATGCCGTGCCATGCCGTGCCATGCCGGTGCCATGCCGGTGCCATGCCGGTGCCATGCCATTCCATGTCATTCCATGTCATTCCATGCCATTCCATGTCATTCCATGCCATTCCATGCCATTCCATGCCGTGCCATGCCGGTGCCATGCCGTGCCATGCCGTGCCATGCCGGTGCCATGCCGGTGCCATGCCATTCCATGCCATTCCATGCCATTCCATGCCATTCCATGCCATTCCATGCCATTCCATGCCATTCCATGCCATTCCATGCCATTCCATGCCATTCCATGCCATTCCATGCCATTCCATGCCATTCCATGCCATTCCATGCCATTCCATGCCATTCCATGCCATTCCATGCCATTCCATGCCATTCCATGCCATTCCATGCCATTCCATGCCATTCCATGCCATTCCATGCCATTCCATGCCATTCCATGCCATTCCATGCCATTCCATGCCATTCCATGCCATTCCATGCCATTCCATGCCATTCCATGCCATTCCATGCCATTCCATGCCATTCCATGCCGTTCCATGCCATTCAATGCCATTCCATGCCATTCAATGCCGTGCCATGCCATTCCATGCCATTCAATGCCGTGCCATGCCATTCCATGCCATTCCATGCCGTGCCATGCGGTGCCATGCCATTCCATGCCATTCCATGCCATTCCATGCCATTCCATGCCATTCCATGCCATTCCATGCCATTCCATGCCATTCCATGCCATTCCATGCCATTCCATGCCATTCCATGCCATTCCATGCCATTCCATGCCATTCCATGCCATTCCATGCCATTCCATGCCATTCCATGCCATTCCATGCCATTCCATGCCATTCCATGCCATTCCATGCCATTCCATGCCATTCCATGCCATTCCATGCCATTCCATGCCATTCCATGCCATTCCATGCCATTCCATGCCATTCCATGCCATTCCATGCCATTCCATGCCATTCCATGCCATTCCATGCCATTCCATGCCATTCCATGCCATTCCATGCCATTCCATGCCATTCCATGCCATTCCATGCCATTCCATGCCATTCCATGCCATTCCATGCCATTCCATGCCATTCCATGCCATTCCATGCCATTCCATGCCATTCCATGCCATTCCATGCCATTCCATGCCATTCCATGCCATTCCATGCCATTCCATGCCATTCCATGCCATTCCATGCCATTCCATGCCATTCCATGCCATTCCATGCCATTCCATGCCATTCCATGCCATTCCATGCCATTCCATGCCATTCCATGCCATTCCATGCCATTCCATGCCATTCCATGCCATTCCATGCCATTCCATGCCATTCCATGCCATTCCATGCCATTCCATGCCATTCAATGCCGTGCCATGCCGTGCCATGCCGTGCCATGCCGGTGCCATGCCGTGCCATGCCAGTGCCATGCCGTGCCATGCCGGTGCCATGCCGTGCCATGCCGGTGCCATGCCGTGCCATGCCGGTGCCATGCCGTGCCATGCCGGTGCCATGCCGTGCAATGCCGGTGCCATGCCGGTGCCATGCCGTGCCATGCCGGTGCCATGCCGTGCCATGCCGGTGCCATGCCGTGCCATGCCGGTGCCATGCCGTGCCATGCCGGTGCCATGCCGTGCCATGCCGTGCCATGCCGGTGCCATGCCGTGCCATGCCGGTGCCATGCCGGTGCCATGCCGTGCCATGCCGGTGCCATGCCGTGCCATGCCGGTGCCATGCCGTGCCATGCCGGTGCCATGCCGTGCAATGCCGGTGCCATGCCGGTGCCATGCCGTGCCATGCCGTGCCATGCCGTGCCATGCCGGTGCCATGCCGTGCCATGCCGGTGCCATGCCGTGCCATGCCGGTGCCATGCCGTGCCATGCCGTGCCATGCCGGTGCCATGCCGTGCCATGCCGGTGCCATGCCGTGCCATGCCGGTGCCATGCCGGTGCCATGCCGTGCCATGCCGGTGCCATGCCGTGCCATGCCGGTGCCATGCCGTGCCATGCCGGTGCCATGCCGTGCCATGCCGGTGCCATGCCGTGCCATGCCATTCCATGCCATTCCATGCCATTCCATGTCATTCCATGCCATTCCATGCCATTCCATGCCGTGCCATGCCGGTGCCATGCCGTGCCATGCCGTGCCATGCCGGTGCCATGCCGGTGCCATGCCATTCCATGCCATTCCATGCCATTCCATGCCATTCCATGCCATTCCATGCCATTCCATGCCATTCCATGCCATTCCATGCCATTCCATGCCATTCCATGCCATTCCATGCCATTCCATGCCATTCCATGCCATTCCATGCCATTCCATGCCATTCCATGCCATTCCATGCCATTCCATGCCATTCCATGCCATTCCATGCCATTCCATGCCATTCAATGCCATTCCATGCCATTCAATGCCGTGCCATGCCGTGCCATGCGGTGCCATGCCATTCCATGCCATTCCATGCCGTGCCATGCGGTGCCATGCCATTCCATGCCATTCCATGCCATTCCATGCCATTCCATGCCATTCCATGCCATTCCATGCCATTCCATGCCATTCCATGCCATTCCATGCCATTCCATGCCATTCCATGCCATTCCATGCCATTCCATGCCATTCCATGCCATTCCATGCCATTCCATGCCATTCCATGCCATTCCATGCCATTCCATGCCATTCCATGCCATTCCATGCCATTCCATGCCATTCCATGCCATTCCATGCCATTCCATGCCATTCCATGCCATTCCATGCCATTCCATGCCATTCCATGCCATTCCATGCCATTCCATGCCATTCCATGCCATTCCATGCCATTCCATGCCATTCCATGCCATTCCATGCCATTCCATGCCATTCCATGCCATTCCATGCCATTCCATGCCATTCCATGCCATTCCATGCCATTCCATGCCATTCCATGTCATTCCATGCCATTCCATGCCATTCCATGCCGTGCCATGCCGGTGCCATGCCGTGCCATGCCGTGCCATGCCGGTGCCATGCCGGTGCCATGCCATTCCATGCCATTCCATGCCATTCCATGCCATTCCATGCCATTCCATGCCATTCCATGCCATTCCATGCCATTCCATGCCATTCCATGCCATTCCATGCCATTCCATGCCATTCCATGCCATTCCATGCCATTCCATGCCATTCCATGCCATTCCATGCCATTCCATGCCATTCCATGCCATTCCATGCCATTCCATGCCATTCAATGCCATTCCATGCCATTCAATGCCGTGCCATGCCGTGCCATGCGGTGCCATGCCATTCCATGCCATTCCATGCCGTGCCATGCGGTGCCATGCCATTCCATGCCATTCCATGCCATTCCATGCCATTCCATGCCATTCCATGCCATTCCATGCCATTCCATGCCATTCCATGCCATTCCATGCCATTCCATGCCATTCCATGCCATTCCATGCCATTCCATGCCATTCCATGCCATTCCATGCCATTCCATGCCATTCCATGCCATTCCATGCCATTCCATGCCATTCCATGCCATTCCATGCCATTCCATGCCATTCCATGCCATTCCATGCCATTCCATGCCATTCCATGCCATTCCATGCCATTCCATGCCATTCCATGCCATTCCATGCCATTCCATGCCATTCCATGCCATTCCATGCCATTCCATGCCATTCCATGCCATTCCATGCCATTCCATGCCATTCCATGCCATTCCATGCCATTCCATGCCATTCCATGCCATTCAATGCCATTCAATGCCATTCCATGCCATTCAATGCCGTGCCATGCCGTGCCATGCCATTCCATGCCATTCCATGCCGTGCCATGCGGTGCCATGCCATTCCATGCCATTCCATGCCATTCCATGCCATTCCATGCCATTCCATGCCATTCCATGCCATTCCATGCCATTCCATGCCATTCCATGCCATTCCATGCCATTCCATGCCATTCCATGCCATTCCATGCCATTCCATGCCATTCCATGCCATTCCATGCCATTCCATGCCATTCCATGCCATTCCATGCCATTCCATGCCATTCCATGCCATTCCATGCCATTCCATGCCATTCCATGCCATTCCATGCCATTCCATGCCATTCCATGCCATTCCATGCCGTTCCATGCCGTTCCATGCCGTTCCATGCCATTCCATGCCATTCCATGCCATTCCATGCCATTCCATGCCATTCCATGCCATTCCATGCCATTCCATGCCATTCCATGCCATTCCATGCCATTCCATGCCATTCCATGCCATTCCATGCCATTCCATGCCATTCCATGCCATTCCATGCCATTCCATGCCATTCCATGCCATTCCATGCCATTCCATGCCATTCCATGCCATTCCATGCCATTCCATGCCATTCCATGCCATTCCATGCCATTCCATGCCATTCCATGCCATTCCATGCCATTCCATGCCATTCCATGCCATTCCATGCCATTCCATGCCATTCCATGCCATTCCATGCCATTCCATGCCATTCCATGCCATTCCATGCCATTCCATGCCATTCCATGCCGTGCCATGCCGTGCCATGCCGTGCCATGCCGTGCCATGCCGGTGCCATGCCGGTGCCATGCCGTGCCATGCCGGTGCCATGCCGTGCCATGCCGGTGCCATGCCGTGCCATGCCGTGCCATGCCGGTGCCATGCCGGTGCCATGCCGTGCCATGCCGGTGCCATGCCGTGCCATGCCGGTGCCATGCCGTGCCATGCCGGTGCCATGCCGTGCCATGCCGGTGCCATGCCGGTGCCATGCCGGTGCCATGCCGTGCCATGCCGGTGCCATGCCGTGCCATGCCGTGCCATGCCGTGCCATGCCGTACCATGCCGGTGCCATGCCGTGCCATGCCGGTGCCATGCCGTGCCATGCCGGTGCCATGCCGTGCCATGCCGGTGCCATGCCGTGCCATGCCGTGCCATGCCGGTGCCATGCCGGTGCCATGCCATTCCATGTCATTCCATGCCATTCCATGCCATTCCATGCCATTCCATGCCATTCCATGCCATTCCATGCCATTCCATGCCATTCCATGCCATTCCATGCCATTCCATGCCATTCCATGCCATTCCATGCCATTCCATGCCATTCCATGCCATTCCATGCCATTCCATGCCATTCCATGCCATTCCATGCCATTCAATGCCGTGCCATGCCGGTGCCATGCCGTGCCATGCCGGTGCCATGCCGTGCAATGCCGGTGCCATGCCGGTGCCATGCCGTGCCATGCCGGTGCCATGCCGTGCCATGCCGGTGCCATGCCGTGCCATGCCGGTGCCATGCCGTGCCATGCCGGTGCCATGCCGTGCCATGCCGGTGCCATGCCGTGCCATGCCGGTGCCATGCCGTGCCATGCCGTGCCATGCCGGTGCCATGCCGTGCCATGCCGGTGCCATGCCGGTGCCATGCCGTGCCATGCCGGTGCCATGCCGTGCCATGCCGGTGCCATGCCGTGCCATGCCGGTGCCATGCCGTGCAATGCCGGTGCCATGCCGGTGCCATGCCGTGCCATGCCGTGCCATGCCGGTGCCATGCCGTGCCATGCCGGTGCCATGCCGTGCCATGCCGGTGCCATGCCGTGCCATGCCGTGCCATGCCGGTGCCATGCCGTGCCATGCAGGTGCCATGCCGGTGCCATGCCGGTGCCATGCCGGTGCCATGCCGTGCCATGCCGGTGCCATGCCGTGCCATGCCGGTGCCATGCCGTGCCATGCCGGTGCCATGCCGTGCCATGCCGGTGCCATGCCGTGCCATGCCATTCCATGCCATTCCATGCCATTCCATGTCATTCCATGCCATTCCATGTCATTCCATGCCATTCCATGCCGGTGCCATGCCGTGCCATGCCGTGCCATGCCGGTGCCATGCCGGTGCCATGCCATTCCATGCCATTCCATGCCATTCAATGCCATTCCATGCCATTCAATGCCGTGCCATGCCGTGCCATGCGGTGCCATGCCATTCCATGCCATTCCATGCCGTGCCATGCGGTGCCATGCCATTCCATGCCATTCCATGCCATTCCATGCCATTCCATGCCATTCCATGCCATTCCATGCCATTCCATGCCATTCCATGCCATGCCATGCCATTCCATGCCATTCCATGCCATTCCATGCCATTCCATGCCATTCCATGCCATTCCATGCCATTCCATGCCATTCCATGCCATTCCATGCCATTCCATGCCATTCCATGCCATTCCATGCCATTCCATGCCATTCCATGCCATTCCATGCCATTCCATGCCATTCCATGCCATTCCATGCCATTCCATGCCATTCCATGCCATTCCATGCCATTCCATGCCATTCCATGCCATTCCATGCCATTCCATGCCATTCCATGCCATTCCATGCCATTCCATGCCATTCCATGCCATTCCATGCCATTCCATGCCATTCCATGCCATTCCATGCCATTCCATGCCATTCCATGCCATTCCATGCCATTCCATGCCATTCCATGCCATTCCATGCCATTCAATGCCATTCAATGCCATTCCATGCCATTCAATGCCGTGCCATGCCGTGCCATGCCATTCCATGCCATTCCATGCCGTGCCATGCGGTGCCATGCCATTCCATGCCATTCCATGCCATTCCATGCCATTCCATGCCATTCCATGCCATTCCATGCCATTCCATGCCATTCCATGCCATTCCATGCCATTCCATGCCATTCCATGCCATTCCATGCCATTCCATGCCATTCCATGCCATTCCATGCCATTCCATGCCATTCCATGCCATTCCATGCCATTCCATGCCATTCCATGCCATTCCATGCCATTCCATGCCATTCCATGCCATTCCATGCCATTCCATGCCATTCCATGCCATTCCATGCCATTCCATGCCATTCCATGCCATTCCATGCCATTCCATGCCATTCCATGCCATTCCATGCCGTTCCATGCCGTTCCATGCCATTCCATGCCATTCCATGCCATTCCATGCCATTCCATGCCATTCCATGCCATTCCATGCCATTCCATGCCATTCCATGCCATTCCATGCCATTCCATGCCATTCCATGCCATTCAATGCCATTCAATGCCATTCCATGCCATTCAATGCCGTGCCATGCCGTGCCATGCCATTCCATGCCATTCCATGCCGTGCCATGCGGTGCCATGCCATTCCATGCCATTCCATGCCATTCCATGCCATTCCATGCCATTCCATGCCATTCCATGCCATTCCATGCCATTCCATGCCATTCCATGCCATTCCATGCCATTCCATGCCATTCCATGCCATTCCATGCCATTCCATGCCATTCCATGCCATTCCATGCCATTCCATGCCATTCCATGCCATTCCATGCCATTCCATGCCATTCCATGCCATTCCATGCCATTCCATGCCATTCCATGCCATTCCATGCCATTCCATGCCATTCCATGCCATTCCATGCCATTCCATGCCATTCCATGCCATTCCATGCCATTCCATGCCGTTCCATGCCGTTCCATGCCATTCCATGCCATTCCATGCCATTCCATGCCATTCCATGCCATTCCATGCCATTCCATGCCATTCCATGCCATTCCATGCCATTCCATGCCATTCCATGCCATTCCATGCCATTCCATGCCATTCCATGCCATTCCATGCCATTCCATGCCATTCCATGCCATTCCATGCCATTCCATGCCATTCCATGCCATT
The DNA here is from genome assembly GCA_963971235.1 of Cryptus armator. NCBI lineage: Eukaryota > Metazoa > Arthropoda > Insecta > Hymenoptera > Ichneumonidae > Cryptus > Cryptus armator. The sequence goes on along the minus strand of CAXARG010000097.1, from coordinate 5,813 downwards.
CCATGCCATTCCATGCCATTCCATGCCATTCCATGCCATTCCATGCCATTCCATGCCATTCCATGCCATTCCATGCCATTCCATGCCATTCCATGCCATTCCATGCCATTCCATGCCATTCCATGCCATTCCATGCCATTCAATGCCGTGCCATGCCGTGCCATGCCGTGCCATGCCGGTGCCATGCCGTGCCATGCCGTGCCATGCCGTGCCATGCCGTGCCATGCCGTGCCATGCCGTGCCATGCCGGTGCCATGCCGTGCCATGCCAGTGCCATGCCGTGCCATGCCGGTGCCATGCCGTGCCATGCCGGTGCCATGCCGTGCCATGCCGGTGCCATGCCGTGCCATGCCGGTGCCATGCCGTGCAATGCCGGTGCCATGCCGGTGCCATGCCGTGCCATGCCGGTGCCATGCCGTGCCATGCCGGTGCCATGCCGTGCCATGCCGGTGCCATGCCGTGCCATGCCGGTGCCATGCCGTGCCATGCCGTGCCATGCCGGTGCCATGCCGTGCCATGCCGGTGCCATGCCGGTGCCATGCCGTGCCATGCCGGTGCCATGCCGTGCCATGCCGGTGCCATGCCGTGCCATGCCGGTGCCATGCCGTGCAATGCCGGTGCCATGCCGGTGCCATGCCGTGCCATGCCGTGCCATGCCGGTGCCATGCCGTGCCATGCCGGTGCCATGCCGTGCCATGCCGGTGCCATGCCGTGCCATGCCGGTGCCATGCCGTGCCATGCCGTGCCATGCCGGTGCCATGCCGTGCCATGCAGGTGCCATGCCGTGCCATGCCGGTGCCATGCCGGTGCCATGCCGTGCCATGCCGGTGCCATGCCGTGCCATGCCGGTGCCATGCCGTGCCATGCCGGTGCCATGCCGTGCCATGCCATTCCATGCCATTCCATGCCATTCCATGTCATTCCATGCCATTCCATGCCATTCCATGCCGTGCCATGCCGGTGCCATGCCGTGCCATGCCGGTGCCATGCCATTCCATGCCATTCCATGCCATTCCATGCCATTCCATGCCATTCCATGCCATTCCATGCCATTCCATGCCATTCCATGCCATTCCATGCCATTCCATGCCATTCCATGCCATTCCATGCCATTCCATGCCATTCCATGCCATTCCATGCCATTCCATGCCATTCCATGCCATTCCATGCCATTCCATGCCATTCCATGCCATTCCATGCCATTCAATGCCATTCCATGCCATTCAATGCCGTGCCATGCCGTGCCATGCGGTGCCATGCCATTCCATGCCATTCCATGCCGTGCCATGCGGTGCCATGCCATTCCATGCCATTCCATGCCATTCCATGCCATTCCATGCCATTCCATGCCATTCCATGCCATTCCATGCCATTCCATGCCATTCCATGCCATTCCATGCCATTCCATGCCATTCCATGCCATTCCATGCCATTCCATGCCATTCCATGCCATTCCATGCCATTCCATGCCATTCCATGCCATTCCATGCCATTCCATGCCATTCCATGCCATTCCATGCCATTCCATGCCATTCCATGCCATTCCATGCCATTCCATGCCATTCCATGCCATTCCATGCCATTCCATGCCATTCCATGCCATTCCATGCCATTCCATGCCATTCCATGCCATTCCATGCCATTCCATGCCATTCCATGCCATTCCATGCCATTCCATGCCATTCCATGCCATTCCATGCCATTCCATGCCATTCCATGCCATTCCATGCCATTCAATGCCGTGCCATGCCGTGCCATGCCGTGCCATGCCGTGCCATGCCGTGCCATGCCGTGCCATGCCGGTGCCATGCCGTGCCATGCCGGTGCCATGCCGTGCCATGCCGGTGCCATGCCGTGCCATGCCGGTGCCATGCCGTGCCATGCCGGTGCCATGCCGTGCCATGCCGTGCCATGCCGGTGCCATGCCGTGCCATGCCGTGCCATGCCGGTGCCATGCCGTGCCATGCCGGTGCCATGCCGTGCCATGCCGGTGCCATGCCGGTGCCATGCCGTGCCATGCCGTGCCATGCCGGTGCCATGCCGTGCCATGCCGGTGCCATGCCGTGCCATGCCGGTGCCATGCCGTGCCATGCCGGTGCCATGCCGGTGCCATGCCGTGCCATGCCGGTGCCATGCCGTGCCATGCCGGTGCCATGCCGTGCCATGCCGGTGCCATGCCGTGCCATGCCGGTGCCATGCCGTGCAATGCCGGTGCTATGCCGGTGCCATGCCGTGCCATGCCGGTGCCATGCCGTGCCATGCCGTGCCATGCCGGTGCCATGCCGTGCCATGCCGTGCCATGCCGTGCCATGCCGGTGCCATGCCGTGCCATGCCGGTGCCATGCCGGTGCCATGCCATTCCATGCCATTCCATGCCATTCCATGCCATTCCATGCCATTCCATGCCATTCCATGCCATTCCCTGCCATTCCATGCCATTCCATGCCATTCCATGCCATTCCATGCCATTCCATGCCATTCCATGCCATTCAATGCCATTCCATGCCATTCAATGCCGTGCCATGCCGTGCCATGCGGTGCCATGCCGGTGCCATGCCGTGCCATGCCGGTGCCATGCCGTGCCATGCCGGTGCCATGCCGTGCCATGCCGGTGCCATGCCGTGCCATGCCGGTGCCATGCCGTGCCATGCCGTGCCATGCCGGTGCCATGCCGTGCCATGCCGTGCCATGCCGGTGCCATGCCGTGCCATGCCGTGCCATGCCGGTGCCATGCCGTGCCATGCCGGTGCCATGCCGTGCCATGCCGGTGCCATGCCGTGCCATGCCATTCCATGCCATTCCATGCCATTCCATGCCATTCCATGCCACTCAATGCGGTGCCATGCCGTGCCATGCCGGTGCCATGCCGTGCCATGCCGGTGCCATGCCGTGCCATGCCGTTGCCATGCCGTGCCATGCCGTGCCATGCCGTGCCATGCCGTGCCATGCCGGTGCCATGCCGGTGCCATGCCGGTGCCATGCCATTCCATGTCATTCCATGCCATTCCATGCCGTGCCATGCCGGTGCCATGCCGTGCCATGCCGTGCCATGCCGGTGCCATGCCGGTGCCATGCCATTCCATGCCATTCCATGCCATTCCATGCCATTCCATGCCATTCCATGCCATTCCATGCCATTCCATGCCATTCCATGCCATTCCATGCCATTCCATGCCATTCCATGCCATTCCATGCCATTCCATGCCATTCCATGCCATTCCATGCCATTCCATGCCATTCCATGCCATTCCATGCCATTCCATGCCATTCCATGCCATTCCATGCCATTCCATGCCATTCCATGCCATTCCATGCCATTCCATGCCATTCCATGCCATTCCATGCCATTCCATGCCATTCCATGCCATTCCATGCCATTCCATGCCATTCCATGCCATTCCATGCCATTCCATGTCATTCCATGCCATTCCATGCCATTCCATGCCGTGCCATGCCGTGCCATGCCGTGCCATGCCGTGCCATGCCGTGCCATGCCGTGCCATGCCGTGCCATGCCGGTGCCATGCCGTGCCATGCCGGTGCCATGCCGTGCCATGCCGTGCCATGCCGGTGCCATGCCGTGCCATGCCGTGCCATGCCGTGCCATGCCGGTGCCATGCCGTGCCATGCCGTGCCATGCCGGTGCCATGCCGTGCCATGCCGGTGCCATGCCGTGCCATGCCGTGCCATACCGGTGCCATGCCGTGCCATGCCGTGCCATGCCGTGCCATGCCGTGCCATGCCGGTGCCATGCCGGTGCCATGCCGTGCCATGCCGTGCCATGCGACTCAATGCGGTGCCATGCCGTGCCATGCCGGTGCCATGCCGTGCCATGCCGGTGCCATGCCGTGCCATGCCGGTGCCATGCCGTGCCATGCCGGTGCCATGCCGTGCCATGCCGTGCCATGCCGGTGCCATGCCGGTGCCATGCCATTCCATGCCATTCCATGCCATTCCATGCCATTCCATGCCATTCCATGCCATTCCATGCCATTCCATGCCATTCCATGCCATTCCATGCCATTCCATGCCATTCCATGCCATTCCATGCCATTCCATGCCATTCCATGCCATTCCATGCCATTCCATGCCATTCCATGCCATTCCATGCCATTCCATGCCATTCCATGCCATTCCATGCCATTCCATGCCATTCCATGCCATTCCATGCCATTCCATGCCATTCCATGCCATTCCATGCCATTCCATGCCATTCCATGCCATTCCATGCCATTCCATGCCATTCCATGCCATTCCATGCCATTCCATGCCATTCCATGCCATTCAATGCCGTGCCATGCCGTGCCATGCCGTGCCATGCCGGTGCCATGCCGTGCCATGCCGGTGCCATGCCGTGCCATGCCGGTGCCATGCCGTGCCATGCCGGTGCCATGCCGTGCCATGCCGGTGCCATGCCGTGCCATGCCGTGCCATGCCGTGCCATGCCGGTGCCATGCCGTGCCATGCCGTGCCATGCCGGTGCCATGCCGTGCCATGCCGGTGCCATGCCGTGCCATGCCGGTGCCATGCCGGTGCAATGCCGTGCCATGCCGGTGCCATGCCGGTGCCATGCCGTGCCATGCCGGTGCCATGCCGTGCCATGCCGGTGCCATGCCGTGCCATGCCGGTGCCATGCCGTGCCATGCCGGTGCCATGCCGGTGCCATGCCGTGCCATGCCGGTGCCATGCCGTGCCATGCCGGTGCCATGCCGTGCCATGCCAGTGCCATGCCGTGCAATGCCGGTGCCATGCCGGTGCCATGCCGTGCCATGCCGGTGCCATGCCGTGCCATGCCGTGCCATGCCGGTGCCATGCCGTGCCATGCCGTGCCATGCCGGTGCCATGCCGTGCCATGCCGGTGCCATGCCGGTGCCATGCCATTCCATGCCATTCCATGCCATTCCATGCCATTCCATGCCATTCCATGCCATTCCATGCCATTCCATGCCATTCCATGCCATTCCATGCCATTCCATGCCATTCCATGCCATTCCATGCCATTCCATGCCATTCCATGCCATTCCATGCCATTCCATGCCATTCCATGCCATTCCATGCCATTCCATGCCATTCCATGCCATTCCATGCCATTCCATGCCATTCCATGCCATTCCATGCCATTCCATGCCATTCCATGCCATTCCATGCCATTCCATGCCATTCCATGCCATTCCATGCCATTCCATGCCATTCCATGCCATTCCATGCCGTTCCATGCCGTTCCATGCCGTTCCATGCCGTTCCATGCCGTTCCATGCCATTCCATGCCATTCCATGCCATTCCATGCCATTCCATGCCATTCCATGCCATTCCATGCCATTCCATGCCATTCCATGCCATTCCATGCCATTCCATGCCATTCCATGCCATTCCATGCCATTCCATGCCATTCCATGCCATTCCATGCCATTCCATGCCATTCCATGCCATTCCATGCCATTCCATGCCATTCCATGCCGTGCCATGCCGTGCCATGCCGTGCCATGCCGTGCCATGCCGTGCCATGCCGTGCCATGCCGTGCCATGCCGGTGCCATGCCGTGCCATGCCGGTGCCATGCCGTGCCATGCCGGTGCCATGCCGTGCCATGCCGTGCCATGCCGGGACCATGCCGTGCCATGCCGGTGCCATGCCGGTGCCATGCCGTGCCATGCCGGTGCCATGCCGTGCCATGCCGGTGCCATGCCGTGCCATGCCGGTGCCATGCCGTGCCATGCCGGTGCCATGCCGGTGCCATGCCGGTGCCATGCCGTGCCATGCCGGTGCCATGCCGTGCCATGCCGTGCCATGCCGTGCCATGCCGTACCATGCCGG
>CAXARG010000096.1:0-23627 GCA_963971235.1 Cryptus armator | reverse complement strand
GGCATGGAATGGCATGGAATGGCATGGAATGGCATGGAATGGCATGGAATGGCATGGAATGGCATGGAATGGCATGGAATGGCATGGAATGGCATGGAATGGCATGGAATGGCATGGAATGGCATGGAATGGCATGGAATGGCATGGAATGGCATGGAATGGCATGGAATGGCATGGAATGGCATGGAATGGCATGGAATGGCATGGAATGGCATGGAATGGCATGGAATGGCATGGAATGGCATGGAATGGCATGGAATGGCATGGAATGGCATGGAATGGCATGGAATGGCATGGAATGGCATGGAATGGCATGGAATGGCATGGAATGGCATGGAATGGCATGGAATGGCATGGAATGGCATGGAATGGCATGGAATGGCATGGAATGGCATGGAATGGCATGGAATGGCATGGAATGGCATGGAACGGCATGGAACGGCATGGAACGGCATGGAATGGCATGGAATGGCATGGCACGGCATGGAATGGCATGGAATGGCATGGAATGGCATGGAATGGCATGGAATGGCATGGAATGGCATGGCACGGCATGGCACGGCATGGAATGGCATGGAATGGCATGGAATGGCATGGAATGGCATGGAATGGCATGGAATGGCATGGAATGGCATGGAATGGCATGGAATGGCATGGAATGGCATGGAATGGCATGGAATGGCATGGAATGGCATGGAATGGCATGGAATGGCATGGAATGGCATGGAATGGCATGGAATGGCATGGAATGGCATGGAATGGCATGGCACCGCATGGCACGGCATGGCACGGCATTGAATGGCATGGAATGGCATGGCACCGCATGGCACGGCATGGCACGGCATTGAATGGCATGGAATGGCATTGAATGGCACGGAATGGCACGGCATGGCACGGCATGGCACGGCATGGCACCGCATTGAGTGGCATGGAATGGCATGGAATGGCATGGAATGGCATGGACTGGCATGGACTGGCATGGAATGGCATGGAATGGCATGGCACGGCATGGCACGGCATGGAATGGCATGGAATGGCATGGCACGGCATGGCACGGCATGGCACGGCATGGCACCGGCATGGCACGGCATGGCACGGCATGGCACGGCATGGCACCGGCATGGCACCGGCATGGCACGGCATGGCACCGGCATGGAATGGCATGGAATGGCATGGAATGGCATGGAATGGCATGGAATGGCATGGAATGGCATGGAATGGCATGGAATGGCATGGAATGGCATGGAATGGCATGGAATGGCATGGAATGGCATGGAATGGCATGGAATGGCATGGAATGGCATGGAATGGCATGGAATGGCATGGAATGGCATGGAATGGCATGGAATGGCATGGAATGGCATGGAATGGCATGGAATGGCATGGAATGGCATGGAATGGCATGGAATGGCATGGAATGGCATGGAATGGCATGGAATGGCATGGAATGGCATGGAATGGCATGGAATGGCATGGAATGGCATGGAATGGCATGGAATGGCATGGAATGGCATGGAATGGCATGGAATGGCATGGAATGGCATGGAATGGCATGGAATGGCATGGAATGGCATGGAATGGCATGGAATGGCATGGAATGGCATGGAATGGCATGGAATGGCATGGAATGGCATGGCACGGCATGGAATGGCATGGAATGGCATGGAATGGCATGGAATGGCATGGAATGGCATGGCACGGCATGGCACGGCATGGAATGGCATGGAATGGCATGGAATGGCATGGAATGGCATGGAATGGCATGGAATGGCATGGAATGGCATGGAATGGCATGGAATGGCATGGAATGGCATGGAATGGCATGGAATGGCATGGAATGGCATGGAATGGCATGGAATGGCATGGCACCGCATGGCACGGCATGGCACGGCATTGAATGGCATGGAATGGCATGGCACCGCATGGCACGGCATGGCACGGCATTGAATGGCATGGAATGGCATTGAATGGCACGGAATGGCACGGCATGGCACGGCATGGCACGGCATGGCACCGCATTGAGTGGCATGGAATGGCATGGAATGGCATGGAATGGCATGGACTGGCATGGACTGGCATGGAATGGCATGGAATGGCATGGCACGGCATGGCACGGCATGGAATGGCATGGAATGGCATGGCACGGCATGGCACGGCATGGCACGGCATGGAATGGCATGGAATGGCATGGCACGGCATGGCACGGCAAGGAATGGCATGGAATGGCATGGCACGGCATGGCACGGCATGGAATGGCATGGAATGGCATGGAATGGCATGGAATGGCATGGAATGGCATGGAATGGCATGGAATGGCATGGAATGGCATGGAATGGCATGGAATGGCATGGAATGGCATGGAATGGCATGGAATGGCATGGAATGGCATGGAATGGCATGGAATGGCATGGAATGGCATGGAATGGCATGGAATGGCATGGAATGGCATGGAATGGCATGGAATGGCATGGAATGGCATGGAATGGCATGGAATGGCATGGAATGGCATGGAATGGCATGGAATGGCATGGAATGGCATGGAATGGCATGGAATGGCATGGAATGGCATGGAATGGCATGGAATGGCATGGAATGGCATGGAATGGCATGGAATGGCATGGAATGGCATGGAATGGCATGGAATGGCATGGAATGGCATGGAATGGCATGGAATGGCATGGAATGGCATGGAATGGCATGGAATGGCATGGAATGGCATGGAATGGCATGGAATGGCATGGAATGGCATGGAATGGCATGGAATGGCATGGAATGGCATGGAATGGCATGGCACGGCATGGAATGGCATGGAATGGCATGGAATGGCATGGAATGGCATGGAATGGCATGGCACGGCATGGCACGGCATGGAATGGCATGGAATGGCATGGAATGGCATGGAATGGCATGGAATGGCATGGAATGGCATGGAATGGCATGGAATGGCATGGAATGGCATGGAATGGCATGGAATGGCATGGAATGGCATGGAATGGCATGGCACCGCATGGCACGGCATGGCACGGCATTGAATGGCATGGAATGGCATGGCACCGCATGGCACGGCATGGCACGGCATTGAATGGCATGGAATGGCATTGAATGGCACGGAATGGCACGGCATGGCACGGCATGGCACGGCATGGCACCGCATTGAGTGGCATGGAATGGCATGGAATGGCATGGAATGGCATGGACTGGCATGGACTGGCATGGAATGGCATGGAATGGCATGGCACGGCATGGCACGGCATGGAATGGCATGGAATGGCATGGCACGGCATGGCACGGCATGGCACGGCATGGAATGGCATGGAATGGCATGGCACGGCATGGCACGGCAAGGAATGGCATGGAATGGCATGGCACGGCATGGCACGGCATGGAATGGCATGGAATGGCATGGAATGGCATGGAATGGCATGGAATGGCATGGCACGGCATGGCACCGGCATGGCACGGCATGGCACCGGCATGGCACCGGCATGGCACGGCATGGCACCGGCATGGCACGGCATGGCACCGGCATGGCACGGCATGGCACGGCATGGCACGGCATGGCACCGGCATGGCACCGGCATGGCACGGCATGGCACCGGCATGGCACGGCATGGCACCGGCATGGCACGGCATGGAATGGCATGGAATGGCATGGAATGGCATGGCACGGCATGGAATGGCATGGAATGGCATGGAATGGCATGGAATGGCATGGAATGGCATGGAATGGCATGGAATGGCATGGAATGGCATGGAATGGCATGGAATGGCATGGAATGGCATGGAATGGCATGGAATGGCATGGAATGGCATGGAATGGCATGGAATGGCATGGAATGGCATGGAATGGCATGGAATGGCATGGAATGGCATGGAATGGCATGGAATGGCATGGAATGGCATGGAATGGCATGGAATGGCATGGAATGGCATGGAATGGCATGGAATGGCATGGAATGGCATGGAATGGCATGGAATGGCATGGAATGGCATGGAATGGCATGGAATGGCATGGAATGGCATGGAATGGCATGGAATGGCATGGAATGGCATGGAATGGCATGGAATGGCATGGAATGGCATGGAATGGCATGGAATGGCATGGAATGGCATGGAATGGCATGGAATGGCATGGAATGGCATGGAATGGCATGGAATGGCATGGAATGGCATGGAATGGCATGGAATGGCATGGAATGGCATGGAATGGCATGGAATGGCATGGAATGGCATGGAATGGCATGGAATGGCATGGAATGGCATGGAATGGCATGGAATGGCATGGAATGGCATGGAATGGCATGGAATGGCATGGAATGGCATGGAATGGCATGGAATGGCATGGAATGGCATGGAATGGCATGGAATGGCATGGAATGGCATGGAACGGCATGGAACGGCATGGAACGGCATGGAATGGCATGGAATGGCATGGCACGGCATGGAATGGCATGGAATGGCATGGAATGGCATGGAATGGCATGGAATGGCATGGAATGGCATGGCACGGCATGGCACGGCATGGAATGGCATGGAATGGCATGGAATGGCATGGAATGGCATGGAATGGCATGGAATGGCATGGAATGGCATGGAATGGCATGGAATGGCATGGAATGGCATGGAATGGCATGGAATGGCATGGAATGGCATGGAATGGCATGGAATGGCATGGAATGGCATGGAATGGCATGGAATGGCATGGAATGGCATGGCACCGCATGGCACGGCATGGCACGGCATTGAATGGCATGGAATGGCATGGCACCGCATGGCACGGCATGGCACGGCATTGAATGGCATGGAATGGCATTGAATGGCACGGAATGGCACGGCATGGCACGGCATGGCACGGCATGGCACCGCATTGAGTGGCATGGAATGGCATGGAATGGCATGGAATGGCATGGACTGGCATGGACTGGCATGGAATGGCATGGAATGGCATGGCACGGCATGGCACGGCATGGAATGGCATGGAATGGCATGGCACGGCATGGCACGGCATGGCACGGCATGGCACCGGCATGGCACGGCATGGCACGGCATGGCACGGCATGGCACCGGCATGGCACCGGCATGGCACGGCATGGCACCGGCATGGAATGGCATGGAATGGCATGGAATGGCATGGAATGGCATGGAATGGCATGGAATGGCATGGAATGGCATGGAATGGCATGGAATGGCATGGAATGGCATGGAATGGCATGGAATGGCATGGAATGGCATGGAATGGCATGGAATGGCATGGAATGGCATGGAATGGCATGGAATGGCATGGAATGGCATGGAATGGCATGGAATGGCATGGAATGGCATGGAATGGCATGGAATGGCATGGAATGGCATGGAATGGCATGGAATGGCATGGAATGGCATGGAATGGCATGGCACGGCATGGCACCGGCATGGCACGGCATGGCACCGGCATGGCACCGGCATGGCACGGCATGGCACCGGCATGGCACGGCATGGCACCGGCATGGCACGGCATGGCACGGCATGGCACGGCATGGCACCGGCATGGCACCGGCATGGCACGGCATGGCACCGGCATGGCACGGCATGGCACCGGCATGGCACGGCATGGAATGGCATGGAATGGCATGGAATGGCATGGAATGGCATGGAATGGCATGGAATGGCATGGAATGGCATGGAATGGCATGGAATGGCATGGAATGGCATGGAATGGCATGGAATGGCATGGAATGGCATGGAATGGCATGGAATGGCATGGAATGGCATGGAATGGCATGGAATGGCATGGAATGGCATGGAATGGCATGGAATGGCATGGAATGGCATGGAATGGCATGGAATGGCATGGAATGGCATGGAATGGCATGGAATGGCATGGAATGGCATGGAATGGCATGGAATGGCATGGAATGGCATGGAATGGCATGGAATGGCATGGAATGGCATGGAATGGCATGGAATGGCATGGAATGGCATGGAATGGCATGGAATGGCATGGAATGGCATGGAATGGCATGGAATGGCATGGAATGGCATGGAATGGCATGGAATGGCATGGAATGGCATGGAATGGCATGGAATGGCATGGAACGGCATGGAACGGCATGGAACGGCATGGAACGGCATGGAATGGCATGGAATGGCATGGCACGGCATGGAATGGCATGGAATGGCATGGAATGGCATGGAATGGCATGGAATGGCATGGCACGGCATGGCACGGCATGGAATGGCATGGAATGGCATGGAATGGCATGGAATGGCATGGAATGGCATGGAATGGCATGGAATGGCATGGAATGGCATGGAATGGCATGGAATGGCATGGAATGGCATGGAATGGCATGGAATGGCATGGAATGGCATGGAATGGCATGGCACCGCATGGCACGGCATGGCACGGCATTGAATGGCATGGAATGGCATGGCACCGCATGGCACCGCATGGCACGGCATTGAATGGCATGGAATGGCATTGAATGGCACGGAATGGCACGGCATGGCACGGCATGGCACGGCATGGCACCGCATTGAGTGGCATGGAATGGCATGGAATGGCATGGAATGGCATGGACTGGCATGGACTGGCATGGAATGGCATGGAATGGCATGGCACGGCATGGCACGGCATGGAATGGCATGGAATGGCATGGCACGGCATGGCACGGCATGGCACGGCATGGCACGGCATGGCACGGCATGGCACGGCATGGCACCGGCATGGCACCGGCATGGCACGGCATGGCACCGGCATGGAATGGCATGGAATGGCATGGAATGGCATGGAATGGCATGGAATGGCATGGAATGGCATGGAATGGCATGGAATGGCATGGAATGGCATGGAATGGCATGGAATGGCATGGAATGGCATGGAATGGCATGGAATGGCATGGAATGGCATGGAATGGCATGGAATGGCATGGAATGGCATGGAATGGCATGGAATGGCATGGAATGGCATGGAATGGCATGGAATGGCATGGAATGGCATGGAATGGCATGGAATGGCATGGAATGGCATGGAATGGCATGGAATGGCATGGAATGGCATGGAATGGCATGGAATGGCATGGAATGGCATGGCACGGCATGGAATGGCATGGAATGGCATGGAATGGCATGGAATGGCATGGAATGGCATGGAATGGCATGGCACGGCATGGCACCGGCATGGCACGGCATGGCACCGGCATGGCACCGGCATGGCACGGCATGGCACCGGCATGGCACGGCATGGCACCGGCATGGCACGGCATGGCACGGCATGGCACGGCATGGCACCGGCATGGCACCGGCATGGCACGGCATGGCACCGGCATGGCACGGCATGGCACCGGCATGGCACGGCATGGCACCGGCATGGCACGGCATGGAATGGCATGGAATGGCATGGAATGGCATGGAATGGCATGGAATGGCATGGAATGGCATGGAATGGCATGGAATGGCATGGAATGGCATGGAATGGCATGGAATGGCATGGAATGGCATGGAATGGCATGGAATGGCATGGAATGGCATGGAATGGCATGGAATGGCATGGAATGGCATGGAATGGCATGGAATGGCATGGAATGGCATGGAATGGCATGGAATGGCATGGAATGGCATGGAATGGCATGGAATGGCATGGAATGGCATGGAATGGCATGGAATGGCATGGAATGGCATGGAATGGCATGGAATGGCATGGAATGGCATGGAATGGCATGGAATGGCATGGAATGGCATGGAATGGCATGGAATGGCATGGAATGGCATGGAATGGCATGGAATGGCATGGAATGGCATGGAATGGCATGGAATGGCATGGAATGGCATGGAATGGCATGGCACGGCATGGCACGGCATGGAATGGCATGGAATGGCATGGAATGGCATGGAATGGCATGGAATGGCATGGAATGGCATGGAATGGCATGGAATGGCATGGAATGGCATGGAATGGCATGGAATGGCATGGAATGGCATGGAATGGCATGGAATGGCATGGAATGGCATGGAATGGCATGGAATGGCATGGAATGGCATGGAATGGCATGGAATGGCATGGAATGGCATGGAATGGCATGGAATGGCATGGAATGGCATGGAATGGCATGGAATGGCATGGAATGGCATGGAATGGCATGGAATGGCATGGAATGGCATGGAATGGCATGGAATGGCATGGAATGGCATGGAATGGCATGGAATGGCATGGAATGGCATGGAATGGCATGGAATGGCATGGAATGGCATGGAATGGCATGGAATGGCATGGAATGGCATGGAATGGCATGGAATGGCATGGAATGGCATGGAATGGCATGGAATGGCATGGAATGGCATGGAATGGCATGGAATGGCATGGAATGGCATGGAATGGCATGGAATGGCATGGAATGGCATGGAATGGCATGGAATGGCATGGAATGGCATGGAATGGCATGGAATGGCATGGAATGGCATGGAATGGCATGGAATGGCATGGAATGGCATGGAATGGCATGGAATGGCATGGAATGGCATGGAATGGCATGGAATGGCATGGAATGGCATGGAATGGCATGGAATGGCATGGAATGGCATTGAATGGCACGGAATGGCACGGCATGGCACGGCATGGCACGGCATGGCACGGCATGGCACGGCATGGCACGGCATGGCACGGCATGGCACGGCATGGCACCGCATTGAGTGGCATGGAATGGCATGGAATGGCATGGAATGGCATGGACTGGCATGGACTGGCATGGAATGGCATGGAATGGCATGGCACGGCATGGCACGGCATGGAATGGCATGGAATGGCATGGCACGGCATGGCACGGCATGGAATGGCATGGAATGGCATGGCACGGCATGGAATGGCATGGAATGGCATGGCACGGCATGGCACGGCATGGAATGGCATGGAATGGCATGGAATGGCATGGAATGGCATGGAATGGCATGGAATGGCATGGAATGGCATGGAATGGCATGGAATGGCATGGAATGGCATGAAATGGCATGGAATGGCATGGAATGGCATGGAATGGCATGGAATGGCATGGAATGGCATGGAATGGCATGGAATGGCATGGAATGGCATGGAATGGCATGGAATGGCATGGAATGGCATGGAATGGCATGGAATGGCATGGAATGGCATGGAATGGCATGGAATGGCATGGAATGGCATGGAATGGCATGGAATGGCATGGCACGGCATGGCACCGGCATGGCACGGCATGGCACCGGCATGGCACCGGCATGGCACGGCATGGCACGGCATGGCACGGCATGGCACCGGCATGGCACCGGCATGGCACGGCATGGCACCGGCATGGCACGGCATGGCACCGGCATGGCACGGCATGGAATGGCATGGAATGGCATGGAATGGCATGGAATGGCATGGAATGGCATGGAATGGCATGGAATGGCATGGAATGGCATGGAATGGCATGGAATGGCATGGAATGGCATGGAATGGCATGGAATGGCATGGAATGGCATGGAATGGCATGGAATGGCATGGAATGGCATGGAATGGCATGGAATGGCATGGAATGGCATGGAATGGCATGGAATGGCATGGAATGGCATGGAATGGCATGGAATGGCATGGAATGGCATGGAATGGCATGGAATGGCATGGAATGGCATGGAATGGCATGGAATGGCATGGAATGGCATGGAATGGCATGGAATGGCATGGAATGGCATGGAATGGCATGGAATGGCATGGAATGGCATGGAATGGCATGGAATGGCATGGAATGGCATGGAATGGCATGGAATGGCATGGAATGGCATGGAATGGCATGGAATGGCATGGAATGGCATGGAATGGCATGGAATGGCATGGAATGGCATGGAATGGCATGGAATGGCATGGAATGGCATGGAATGGCATGGAATGGCATGGAATGGCATGGAATGGCATGGAATGGCATGGAATGGCATGGAACGGCATGGAACGGCATGGAACGGCATGGAATGGCATGGAATGGCATGGCACGGCATGGAATGGCATGGAATGGCATGGAATGGCATGGAATGGCATGGAATGGCATGGCACGGCATGGCACGGCATGGAATGGCATGGAATGGCATGGAATGGCATGGAATGGCATGGAATGGCATGGAATGGCATGGAATGGCATGGAATGGCATGGAATGGCATGGAATGGCATGGAATGGCATGGAATGGCATGGAATGGCATGGAATGGCATGGAATGGCATGGAATGGCATGGCACCGCATGGCACGGCATGGCACGGCATTGAATGGCATGGAATGGCATGGCACCGCATGGCACCGCATGGCACGGCATTGAATGGCATGGAATGGCATTGAATGGCACGGAATGGCACGGCATGGCACGGCATGGCACGGCATGGCACCGCATTGAGTGGCATGGAATGGCATGGAATGGCATGGAATGGCATGGACTGGCATGGACTGGCATGGAATGGCATGGAATGGCATGGCACGGCATGGCACGGCATGGAATGGCATGGAATGGCATGGCACGGCATGGCACGGCATGGCACGGCATGGCACGGCATGGCACGGCATGGCACGGCATGGCACCGGCATGGCACCGGCATGGCACGGCATGGCACCGGCATGGAATGGCATGGAATGGCATGGAATGGCATGGAATGGCATGGAATGGCATGGAATGGCATGGAATGGCATGGAATGGCATGGAATGGCATGGAATGGCATGGAATGGCATGGAATGGCATGGAATGGCATGGAATGGCATGGAATGGCATGGAATGGCATGGAATGGCATGGAATGGCATGGAATGGCATGGAATGGCATGGAATGGCATGGAATGGCATGGAATGGCATGGAATGGCATGGAATGGCATGGAATGGCATGGAATGGCATGGAATGGCATGGAATGGCATGGAATGGCATGGAATGGCATGGAATGGCATGGAATGGCATGGAATGGCATGGAATGGCATGGAATGGCATGGAATGGCATGGAATGGCATGGAATGGCATGGAATGGCATGGAATGGCATGGAATGGCATGGAATGGCATGGAATGGCATGGAATGGCATGGAATGGCATGGAATGGCATGGAATGGCATGGAATGGCATGGAATGGCATGGAATGGCATGGAATGGCATGGAATGGCATGGAATGGCATGGAATGGCATGGAATGGCATGGAATGGCATGGAATGGCATGGCACGGCATGGAATGGCATGGAATGGCATGGAATGGCATGGAATGGCATGGAATGGCATGGCACGGCATGGCACGGCATGGAATGGCATGGAATGGCATGGAATGGCATGGAATGGCATGGAATGGCATGGAATGGCATGGAATGGCATGGAATGGCATGGAATGGCATGGAATGGCATGGAATGGCATGGAATGGCATGGAATGGCATGGAATGGCATGGAATGGCATGGAATGGCATGGAATGGCATGGCACCGCATGGCACGGCATGGCACGGCATTGAATGGCATGGAATGGCATGGCACCGCATGGCACGGCATGGCACGGCATTGAATGGCATGGAATGGCATTGAATGGCACGGAATGGCACGGCATGGCACGGCATGGCACGGCATGGCACCGCATTGAGTGGCATGGAATGGCATGGAATGGCATGGAATGGCATGGACTGGCATGGACTGGCATGGAATGGCATGGAATGGCATGGCACGGCATGGCACGGCATGGAATGGCATGGAATGGCATGGCACGGCATGGCACGGCATGGCACGGCATGGAATGGCATGGAATGGCATGGCACGGCATGGCACGGCAAGGAATGGCATGGAATGGCATGGCACGGCATGGCACGGCATGGAATGGCATGGAATGGCATGGAATGGCATGGAATGGCATGGAATGGCATGGAATGGCATGGAATGGCATGGAATGGCATGGAATGGCATGGAATGGCATGGAATGGCATGGAATGGCATGGAATGGCATGGAATGGCATGGAATGGCATGGAATGGCATGGAATGGCATGGAATGGCATGGAATGGCATGGAATGGCATGGAATGGCATGGAATGGCATGGAATGGCATGGAATGGCATGGAATGGCATGGAATGGCATGGCACGGCATGGCACGGCATGGAATGGCATGGAATGGCATGGAATGGCATGGAATGGCATGGAATGGCATGGAATGGCATGGAATGGCATGGAATGGCATGGAATGGCATGGAATGGCATGGAATGGCATGGAATGGCATGGAATGGCATGGAATGGCATGGAATGGCATGGAATGGCATGGAATGGCATGGAATGGCATGGAATGGCATGGAATGGCATGGAATGGCATGGAATGGCATGGAATGGCATGGAATGGCATGGAATGGCATGGAATGGCATGGAATGGCATGGAATGGCATGGAATGGCATGGAATGGCATGGAATGGCATGGAATGGCATGGAATGGCATGGAATGGCATGGAATGGCATGGAATGGCATGGAATGGCATGGAATGGCATGGAATGGCATGGAATGGCATGGAATGGCATGGAATGGCATGGAATGGCATGGAATGGCATGGAATGGCATGGAATGGCATGGAATGGCATGGAATGGCATGGAATGGCATGGAATGGCATGGAATGGCATGGAATGGCATGGAATGGCATGGAATGGCATGGAATGGCATTGAATGGCACGGAATGGCACGGCATGGCACGGCATGGCACGGCATGGCACGGCATGGCACGGCATGGCACGGCATGGCACGGCATGGCACGGCATGGCACCGCATTGAGTGGCATGGAATGGCATGGAATGGCATGGAATGGCATGGACTGGCATGGACTGGCATGGAATGGCATGGAATGGCATGGCACGGCATGGCACGGCATGGAATGGCATGGAATGGCATGGCACGGCATGGCACGGCATGGAATGGCATGGAATGGCATGGCACGGCATGGAATGGCATGGAATGGCATGGCACGGCATGGCACGGCATGGAATGGCATGGAATGGCATGGAATGGCATGGAATGGCATGGAATGGCATGGAATGGCATGGAATGGCATGGAATGGCATGGAATGGCATGGAATGGCATGAAATGGCATGGAATGGCATGGAATGGCATGGAATGGCATGGAATGGCATGGAATGGCATGGAATGGCATGGAATGGCATGGAATGGCATGGAATGGCATGGAATGGCATGGAATGGCATGGAATGGCATGGAATGGCATGGAATGGCATGGAATGGCATGGAATGGCATGGAATGGCATGGAATGGCATGGAATGGCATGGCACGGCATGGCACCGGCATGGCACGGCATGGCACCGGCATGGCACCGGCATGGCACGGCATGGCACGGCATGGCACGGCATGGCACCGGCATGGCACCGGCATGGCACGGCATGGCACCGGCATGGCACGGCATGGCACCGGCATGGCACGGCATGGAATGGCATGGAATGGCATGGAATGGCATGGAATGGCATGGAATGGCATGGAATGGCATGGAATGGCATGGAATGGCATGGAATGGCATGGAATGGCATGGAATGGCATGGAATGGCATGGAATGGCATGGAATGGCATGGAATGGCATGGAATGGCATGGAATGGCATGGAATGGCATGGAATGGCATGGAATGGCATGGAATGGCATGGAATGGCATGGAATGGCATGGAATGGCATGGAATGGCATGGAATGGCATGGAATGGCATGGAATGGCATGGAATGGCATGGAATGGCATGGAATGGCATGGAATGGCATGGAATGGCATGGAATGGCATGGAATGGCATGGAATGGCATGGAATGGCATGGAATGGCATGGAATGGCATGGAATGGCATGGAATGGCATGGAATGGCATGGAATGGCATGGAATGGCATGGAATGGCATGGAATGGCATGGAATGGCATGGAATGGCATGGAATGGCATGGAATGGCATGGAATGGCATGGAATGGCATGGAATGGCATGGAATGGCATGGAATGGCATGGAATGGCATGGAATGGCATGGAATGGCATGGAATGGCATGGAACGGCATGGAACGGCATGGAACGGCATGGAATGGCATGGAATGGCATGGCACGGCATGGAATGGCATGGAATGGCATGGAATGGCATGGAATGGCATGGAATGGCATGGCACGGCATGGCACGGCATGGAATGGCATGGAATGGCATGGAATGGCATGGAATGGCATGGAATGGCATGGAATGGCATGGAATGGCATGGAATGGCATGGAATGGCATGGAATGGCATGGAATGGCATGGAATGGCATGGAATGGCATGGAATGGCATGGAATGGCATGGAATGGCATGGCACCGCATGGCACGGCATGGCACGGCATTGAATGGCATGGAATGGCATGGCACCGCATGGCACCGCATGGCACGGCATTGAATGGCATGGAATGGCATTGAATGGCACGGAATGGCACGGCATGGCACGGCATGGCACGGCATGGCACCGCATTGAGTGGCATGGAATGGCATGGAATGGCATGGAATGGCATGGACTGGCATGGACTGGCATGGAATGGCATGGAATGGCATGGCACGGCATGGCACGGCATGGAATGGCATGGAATGGCATGGCACGGCATGGCACGGCATGGCACGGCATGGCACGGCATGGCACGGCATGGCACGGCATGGCACCGGCATGGCACCGGCATGGCACGGCATGGCACCGGCATGGAATGGCATGGAATGGCATGGAATGGCATGGAATGGCATGGAATGGCATGGAATGGCATGGAATGGCATGGAATGGCATGGAATGGCATGGAATGGCATGGAATGGCATGGAATGGCATGGAATGGCATGGAATGGCATGGAATGGCATGGAATGGCATGGAATGGCATGGAATGGCATGGAATGGCATGGAATGGCATGGAATGGCATGGAATGGCATGGAATGGCATGGAATGGCATGGAATGGCATGGAATGGCATGGAATGGCATGGAATGGCATGGAATGGCATGGAATGGCATGGAATGGCATGGAATGGCATGGAATGGCATGGAATGGCATGGAATGGCATGGAATGGCATGGAATGGCATGGAATGGCATGGAATGGCATGGAATGGCATGGAATGGCATGGAATGGCATGGAATGGCATGGAATGGCATGGAATGGCATGGAATGGCATGGAATGGCATGGAATGGCATGGAATGGCATGGAATGGCATGGAATGGCATGGAATGGCATGGAATGGCATGGAATGGCATGGAATGGCATGGAATGGCATGGAATGGCATGGAATGGCATGGCACGGCATGGAATGGCATGGAATGGCATGGAATGGCATGGAATGGCATGGAATGGCATGGCACGGCATGGCACGGCATGGAATGGCATGGAATGGCATGGAATGGCATGGAATGGCATGGAATGGCATGGAATGGCATGGAATGGCATGGAATGGCATGGAATGGCATGGAATGGCATGGAATGGCATGGAATGGCATGGAATGGCATGGAATGGCATGGAATGGCATGGAATGGCATGGAATGGCATGGCACCGCATGGCACGGCATGGCACGGCATTGAATGGCATGGAATGGCATGGCACCGCATGGCACGGCATGGCACGGCATTGAATGGCATGGAATGGCATTGAATGGCACGGAATGGCACGGCATGGCACGGCATGGCACGGCATGGCACCGCATTGAGTGGCATGGAATGGCATGGAATGGCATGGAATGGCATGGACTGGCATGGACTGGCATGGAATGGCATGGAATGGCATGGCACGGCATGGCACGGCATGGAATGGCATGGAATGGCATGGCACGGCATGGCACGGCATGGCACGGCATGGAATGGCATGGAATGGCATGGCACGGCATGGCACGGCAAGGAATGGCATGGAATGGCATGGCACGGCATGGCACGGCATGGAATGGCATGGAATGGCATGGAATGGCATGGAATGGCATGGAATGGCATGGAATGGCATGGAATGGCATGGAATGGCATGGAATGGCATGGAATGGCATGGAATGGCATGGAATGGCATGGAATGGCATGGAATGGCATGGAATGGCATGGAATGGCATGGAATGGCATGGAATGGCATGGAATGGCATGGAATGGCATGGAATGGCATGGAATGGCATGGAATGGCATGGAATGGCATGGAATGGCATGGAATGGCATGGCACGGCATGGCACGGCATGGAATGGCATGGAATGGCATGGAATGGCATGGAATGGCATGGAATGGCATGGAATGGCATGGAATGGCATGGAATGGCATGGAATGGCATGGAATGGCATGGAATGGCATGGAATGGCATGGAATGGCATGGAATGGCATGGAATGGCATGGAATGGCATGGAATGGCATGGAATGGCATGGAATGGCATGGAATGGCATGGAATGGCATGGAATGGCATGGAATGGCATGGAATGGCATGGAATGGCATGGAATGGCATGGAATGGCATGGAATGGCATGGAATGGCATGGAATGGCATGGCACGGCATGGCACCGGCATGGCACGGCATGGCACCGGCATGGCACCGGCATGGCACGGCATGGCACCGGCATGGCACGGCATGGCACCGGCATGGCACGGCATGGCACGGCATGGCACGGCATGGCACCGGCATGGCACCGGCATGGCACGGCATGGCACCGGCATGGCACGGCATGGCACCGGCATGGCACGGCATGGAATGGCATGGAATGGCATGGAATGGCATGGAATGGCATGGAATGGCATGGAATGGCATGGAATGGCATGGAATGGCATGGAATGGCATGGAATGGCATGGAATGGCATGGAATGGCATGGAATGGCATGGAATGGCATGGAATGGCATGGAATGGCATGGAATGGCATGGAATGGCATGGAATGGCATGGAATGGCATGGAATGGCATGGAATGGCATGGAATGGCATGGAATGGCATGGAATGGCATGGAATGGCATGGAATGGCATGGAATGGCATGGAATGGCATGGAATGGCATGGAATGGCATGGAATGGCATGGAATGGCATGGAATGGCATGGAATGGCATGGAATGGCATGGAATGGCATGGAATGGCATGGCACGGCATGGCACGGCATGGAATGGCATGGAATGGCATGGAATGGCATGGAATGGCATGGAATGGCATGGAATGGCATGGAATGGCATGGAATGGCATGGAATGGCATGGAATGGCATGGAATGGCATGGAATGGCATGGAATGGCATGGAATGGCATGGAATGGCATGGAATGGCATGGAATGGCATGGAATGGCATGGAATGGCATGGAATGGCATGGAATGGCATGGAATGGCATGGAATGGCATGGAATGGCATGGAATGGCATGGAATGGCATGGAATGGCATGGAATGGCATGGAATGGCATGGAATGGCATGGAATGGCATGGAATGGCATGGAATGGCATGGAATGGCATGGAATGGCATGGAATGGCATGGAATGGCATGGAATGGCATGGAATGGCATGGAATGGCATGGAATGGCATGGAATGGCATGGAATGGCATGGAATGGCATGGAATGGCATGGAATGGCATGGAATGGCATGGAATGGCATGGAATGGCATGGAATGGCATGGAATGGCATGGAATGGCATGGAATGGCATGGAATGGCATGGAATGGCATGGAATGGCATGGAATGGCATGGAATGGCATGGAATGGCATGGAATGGCATGGAATGGCATGGAATGGCATGGAATGGCATGGAATGGCATGGAATGGCATGGAATGGCATGGAATGGCATGGAATGGCATGGAATGGCATTGAATGGCACGGAATGGCACGGCATGGCACGGCATGGCACGGCATGGCACGGCATGGCACGGCATGGCACGGCATGGCACCGCATTGAGTGGCATGGAATGGCATGGAATGGCATGGAATGGCATGGACTGGCATGGACTGGCATGGAATGGCATGGAATGGCATGGCACGGCATGGCACGGCATGGAATGGCATGGAATGGCATGGCACGGCATGGCACGGCATGGAATGGCATGGAATGGCATGGCACGGCATGGCACGGCATGGAATGGCATGGAATGGCATGGCACGGCATGGAATGGCATGGAATGGCATGGAATGGCATGGAATGGCATGGAATGGCATGGAATGGCATGGAATGGCATGGAATGGCATGGAATGGCATGGAATGGCATGGAATGGCATGGAATGGCATGGAATGGCATGGAATGGCATGGAATGGCATGGAATGGCATGGAATGGCATGGAATGGCATGGAATGGCATGGAATGGCATGGAATGGCATGGAATGGCATGGAATGGCATGGAATGGCATGGAATGGCATGGAATGGCATGGAATGGCATGGAATGGCATGGAATGGCATGGAATGGCATGGAATGGCATGGAATGGCATGGAATGGCATGGAATGGCATGGAATGGCATGGAATGGCATGGAATGGCATGGAATGGCATGGAATGGCATGGAATGGCATGGAATGGCATGGAATGGCATGGAATGGCATGGAATGGCATGGAATGGCATGGAATGGCATGGAATGGCATGGAATGGCATGGAATGGCATGGAATGGCATGGAATGGCATGGCACGGCATGGCACGGCATGGAATGGCATGGAATGGCATGGAATGGCATGGAATGGCATGGAATGGCATGGAATGGCATGGAATGGCATGGAATGGCATGGAATGGCATGGAATGGCATGGAATGGCATGGAATGGCATGGAATGGCATGGAATGGCATGGAATGGCATGGAATGGCATGGAATGGCATGGAATGGCATGGAATGGCATGGAATGGCATGGAATGGCATGGAATGTCATGGAATGGCATGGAATGGCATGGAATGGCATGGAATGGCATGGAATGGCATGGAATGGCATGGAATGGCATGGAATGGCATGGAATGGCATGGCACCGCATGGCACGGCATGGCACGGCATTGAATGGCATGGAATGGCATTGAATGGCACGGAATGGCACGGCATGGCACGGCATGGCACGGCATGGCACGGCATGGCACGGCATGGCACGGCATGGCACGGCATGGCACGGCATGGCACGGCATGGCACGGCATGGCACCGCATTGAGTGGCATGGAATGGCATGGAATGGCATGGACTGGCATGGACTGGCATGGAATGGCATGGAATGGCATGGAATGGCATGGAATGGCATGGAATGGCATGGAATGGCATGGAATGGCATGGAATGGCATGGAATGGCATGGAATGGCATGGAATGGCATGGAATGGCATGGAATGGCATGGAATGGCATGGAATGGCATGGAATGGCATGGAATGGCATGGAATGGCATCGAATGGCATCGAATGGCATGGAATGGCATGGAATGGCATGGAATGGCATGGAATGGCATGGAATGGCATGGAATGGCATGGAATGGCATGGAATGGCATGGAATGGCATGGAATGGCATGGAATGGCATGGAATGGCATGGAATGGCATGGAATGGCATGGAATGGCATGGAATGGCATGGAATGGCATGGAATGGCATGGAATGGCATGGAATGGCATGGAATGGCATGGAATGGCATGGAATGGCATGGAATGGCATGGAATGGCATGGAATGGCATGGAATGGCATGGAATGGCATGGAATGGCATGGAATGGCATGGAATGGCATGGAATGGCATGGAATGGCATGGAATGGCATGGAATGGCATGGAATGGCATGGAATGGCATGGAATGGCATGGAATGGCATGGAATGGCATGGAATGGCATGGAATGGCATGGAATGGCATGGAATGGCATGGAATGGCATGGAATGGCATGGAATGGCATGGAATGGCATGGAATGGCATGGAATGGCATGGAATGGCATGGAATGGCATGGAATGGCATGGAATGGCATGGAATGGCATGGAATGGCATGGAATGGCATGGAATGGCATGGAATGGCATGGAATGGCATGGAATGGCATGGAATGGCATGGAATGGCATGGAATGGCATGGAATGGCATGGAATGGCATGGAATGGCATGGAATGGCATGGAATGGCATGGAATGGCATTGAATGGCACGGAATGGCACGGAATGGCACGGCATGGCACGGCATGGCACGGCATGGCACGGCATGGCACGGCATGGCACGGCATGGCACGGCATGGCACCGCATTGAGTGGCATGGAATGGCATGGAATGGCATGGAATGGCATGGACTGGCATGGACTGGCATGGAATGGCATGGAATGGCATGGCACGGCATGGCACGGCATGGAATGGCATGGAATGGCATGGCACGGCATGGCACGGCATGGAATGGCATGGAATGGCATGGCACGGCATGGAATGGCATGGAATGGCATGGCACGGCATGGCACGGCATGGAATGGCATGGAATGGCATGGAATGGCATGGAATGGCATGGAATGGCATGGAATGGCATGGAATGGCATGGAATGGCATGGAATGGCATGGAATGGCATGAAATGGCATGGAATGGCATGGAATGGCATGGAATGGCATGGAATGGCATGGAATGGCATGGAATGGCATGGAATGGCATGGAATGGCATGGAATGGCATGGAATGGCATGGAATGGCATGGAATGGCATGGAATGGCATGGAATGGCATGGAATGGCATGGAATGGCATGGCACGGCATGGCACCGGCATGGCACGGCATGGCACCGGCATGGCACCGGCATGGCACGGCATGGCACGGCATGGCACGGCATGGCACCGGCATGGCACCGGCATGGCACGGCATGGCACCGGCATGGCACGGCATGGCACCGGCATGGCACGGCATGGAATGGCATGGAATGGCATGGAATGGCATGGAATGGCATGGAATGGCATGGAATGGCATGGAATGGCATGGAATGGCATGGAATGGCATGGAATGGCATGGAATGGCATGGAATGGCATGGAATGGCATGGAATGGCATGGAATGGCATGGAATGGCATGGAATGGCATGGAATGGCATGGAATGGCATGGAATGGCATGGAATGGCATGGAATGGCATGGAATGGCATGGAATGGCATGGAATGGCATGGAATGGCATGGAATGGCATGGAATGGCATGGAATGGCATGGAATGGCATGGAATGGCATGGAATGGCATGGAATGGCATGGAATGGCATGGAATGGCATGGAATGGCATGGAATGGCATGGAATGGCATGGAATGGCATGGAATGGCATGGAATGGCATGGAATGGCATGGAATGGCATGGAATGGCATGGAATGGCATGGAATGGCATGGAATGGCATGGAATGGCATGGAATGGCATGGAATGGCATGGAATGGCATGGAATGGCATGGAATGGCATGGAATGGCATGGAATGGCATGGAATGGCATGGAATGGCATGGAATGGCATGGAACGGCATGGAACGGCATGGAACGGCATGGAATGGCATGGAATGGCATGGCACGGCATGGAATGGCATGGAATGGCATGGAATGGCATGGAATGGCATGGAATGGCATGGCACGGCATGGCACGGCATGGAATGGCATGGAATGGCATGGAATGGCATGGAATGGCATGGAATGGCATGGAATGGCATGGAATGGCATGGAATGGCATGGAATGGCATGGAATGGCATGGAATGGCATGGAATGGCATGGAATGGCATGGAATGGCATGGAATGGCATGGAATGGCATGGAATGGCATGGCACCGCATGGCACGGCATGGCACGGCATTGAATGGCATGGAATGGCATGGCACCGCATGGCACCGCATGGCACGGCATTGAATGGCATGGAATGGCATTGAATGGCACGGAATGGCACGGCATGGCACGGCATGGCACGGCATGGCACCGCATTGAGTGGCATGGAATGGCATGGAATGGCATGGAATGGCATGGACTGGCATGGACTGGCATGGAATGGCATGGAATGGCATGGCACGGCATGGCACGGCATGGAATGGCATGGAATGGCATGGCACGGCATGGCACGGCATGGCACGGCATGGCACGGCATGGCACGGCATGGCACGGCATGGCACCGGCATGGCACCGGCATGGCACGGCATGGCACCGGCATGGAATGGCATGGAATGGCATGGAATGGCATGGAATGGCATGGAATGGCATGGAATGGCATGGAATGGCATGGAATGGCATGGAATGGCATGGAATGGCATGGAATGGCATGGAATGGCATGGAATGGCATGGAATGGCATGGAATGGCATGGAATGGCATGGAATGGCATGGAATGGCATGGAATGGCATGGAATGGCATGGAATGGCATGGAATGGCATGGAATGGCATGGAATGGCATGGAATGGCATGGAATGGCATGGAATGGCATGGAATGGCATGGAATGGCATGGAATGGCATGGAATGGCATGGAATGGCATGGAATGGCATGGAATGGCATGGAATGGCATGGAATGGCATGGAATGGCATGGAATGGCATGGAATGGCATGGAATGGCATGGAATGGCATGGAATGGCATGGAATGGCATGGAATGGCATGGAATGGCATGGAATGGCATGGAATGGCATGGAATGGCATGGAATGGCATGGAATGGCATGGAATGGCATGGAATGGCATGGAATGGCATGGAATGGCATGGAATGGCATGGCACGGCATGGAATGGCATGGAATGGCATGGAATGGCATGGAATGGCATGGAATGGCATGGCACGGCATGGCACGGCATGGAATGGCATGGAATGGCATGGAATGGCATGGAATGGCATGGAATGGCATGGAATGGCATGGAATGGCATGGAATGGCATGGAATGGCATGGAATGGCATGGAATGGCATGGAATGGCATGGAATGGCATGGAATGGCATGGCACCGCATGGCACGGCATGGCACGGCATTGAATGGCATGGAATGGCATGGCACCGCATGGCACGGCATGGCACGGCATTGAATGGCATGGAATGGCATTGAATGGCACGGAATGGCACGGCATGGCACGGCATGGCACGGCATGGCACCGCATTGAGTGGCATGGAATGGCATGGAATGGCATGGAATGGCATGGACTGGCATGGACTGGCATGGAATGGCATGGAATGGCATGGCACGGCATGGCACGGCATGGAATGGCATGGAATGGCATGGCACGGCATGGCACGGCATGGCACGGCATGGAATGGCATGGAATGGCATGGCACGGCATGGCACGGCAAGGAATGGCATGGAATGGCATGGCACGGCATGGCACGGCATGGAATGGCATGGAATGGCATGGAATGGCATGGAATGGCATGGAATGGCATGGAATGGCATGGAATGGCATGGAATGGCATGGAATGGCATGGAATGGCATGGAATGGCATGGAATGGCATGGAATGGCATGGAATGGCATGGAATGGCATGGAATGGCATGGAATGGCATGGAATGGCATGGAATGGCATGGAATGGCATGGAATGGCATGGAATGGCATGGAATGGCATGGAATGGCATGGAATGGCATGGAATGGCATGGAATGGCATGGAATGGCATGGCACGGCATGGCACGGCATGGCACGGCATGGCACGGCATGGCACCGCATTGAGTGGCATGGAATGGCATGGAATGGCATGGAATGGCATGGACTGGCATGGACTGGCATGGAATGGCATGGAATGGCATGGCACGGCATGGCACGGCATGGAATGGCATGGAATGGCATGGCACGGCATGGCA
>CAXARG010000095.1:0-168501 GCA_963971235.1 Cryptus armator | reverse complement strand
ATGCCGGTGCCATGCCGTGCCATGCCGGTGCCATGCCGTGCCATGCCGGTGCCATGCCGTGCCATGCCGTGCCATGCCGTGCCATGCCGGTGCCATGCCGTGCCATGCCGGTGCCATGCCGTGCCATGCCGGTGCCATGCCGTGCCATGCCGGTGCCATGCCGTGCCATGCCGTGCCATGCCGGTGCCATGCCGTGCCATGCCGTGCCATGCCGGTGCCATGCCGTGCCATGCCGGTGCCATGCCGTGCCATGCCGGTGCCATGCCGTGCCATGCCGGTGCCATGCCGTGCCATGCCGGTGCCATGCCGGTGCCATGCCGGTGCCATGCCGTGCCATGCCGGTGCCATGCCGTGCCATGCCGGTGCCATGCCGTGCCATGCCGGTGCCATGCCGGTGCCATGCCGTGCCATGCCGGTGCCATGCCGTGCCATGCCGGTGCCATGCCGTGCCATGCCGGTGCCATGCCGTGCCATGCCGTGCCATGCCGGTGCCATGCCGTGCCATGCCGGTGCCATGCCGTGCCATGCCATTCCATGCCATTCCATGCCATTCCATGCCATTCCATGCCACTCAATGCGGTGCCATGCCGTGCCATGCCGGTGCCATGCCGTGCCATGCCGGTGCCATGCCGTGCCATGCCGGTGCCATGCCGTGCCATGCCGGTGCCATGCCGTGCCATGCCGGTGCCATGCCGTGCCATGCCGGTGCCATGCCGTGCCATGCCGGTGCCATGCCGTGCCATGCCGTGCCATGCCGTGCCATGCCGGTGCCATGCCGGTGCCATGCCATTCCATGTCATTCCATGCCATTCCATGCCATTCCATGCCGTGCCATGCCGGTGCCATGCCGTGCCATGCCGTGCCATGCCATTCCATGCCATTCCATGCCATTCCATGCCATTCCATGCCATTCCATGCCATTCCATGCCATTCCATGCCATTCCATGCCATTCCATGCCATTCCATGCCATTCCATGCCATTCCATGCCATTCCATGCCATTCCATGCCATTCCATGCCATTCCATGCCATTCCATGCCATTCCATGCCATTCCATGCCATTCCATGCCATTCCATGCCATTCCATGCCATTCCATGCCATTCCATGCCATTCCATGCCATTCCATGCCATTCCATGCCATTCCATGCCATTCCATGCCATTCCATGCCATTCCATGCCATTCCATGCCATTCCATGCCATTCCATGCCATTCCATGCCATTCCATGCCATTCCATGCCATTCCATGCCATTCCATGCCATTCCATGCCATTCCATGCCATTCAATGCCATTCCATGCCATTCAATGCCGTGCCATGCCGTGCCATGCGCTGCCATGCCATTCCATGCCATTCCATGCCGTGCCATGCGGTGCCATGCCATTCCATGCCATTCCATGCCATTCCATGCCATTCCATGCCATTCCATGCCATTCCATGCCATTCCATGCCATTCCATGCCATTCCATGCCATTCCATGCCATTCCATGCCATTCCATGCCATTCCATGCCATTCCATGCCATTCCATGCCATTCCATGCCATTCCATGCCATTCCATGCCATTCCATGCCATTCCATGCCATTCCATGCCATTCCATGCCATTCCATGCCATTCCATGCCATTCCATGCCATTCCATGCCATTCCATGCCATTCCATGCCATTCCATGCCATTCCATGCCATTCCATGCCATTCCATGCCATTCCATGCCATTCCATGCCATTCCATGCCATTCCATGCCATTCCATGCCATTCCATGCCATTCCATGCCATTCCATGCCATTCCATGCCATTCCATGCCATTCCATGCCATTCCATGCCATTCCATGCCATTCCATGCCATTCCATGCCATTCCATGCCATTCCATGCCATTCCATGCCATTCCATGCCATTCCATGCCATTCCATGCCATTCCATGCCATTCCATGCCATTCCATGCCATTCCATGCCATTCCATGCCATTCCATGCCATTCCATGCCATTCCATGCCATTCCATGCCATTCCATGCCATTCCATGCCATTCCATGCCATTCCATGCCATTCCATGCCATTCCATGCCATTCCATGCCATTCCATGCCATTCCATGCCATTCCATGCCATTCCATGCCATTCCATGCCATTCCATGCCATTCCATGCCATTCCATGCCATTCCATGCCATTCCATGCCATTCCATGCCATTCCATGCCATTCCATGCCATTCCATGCCATTCCATGCCATTCCATGCCATTCCATGCCATTCCATGCCATTCCATGCCATTCCATGCCATTCCATGCCGGTGCCATGCCGGTGCCATGCCGGTGCCATGCCGTGCCATGCCGGTGCCATGCCGTGCCATGCCGGTGCCATGCCGTGCCATGCCGTGCCATGCCGGTGCCATGCCGTGCCATGCCGGTGCCATGCCGTGCCATGCCGTGCCATGCCGTGCCATGCCGGTGCCATGCCGGTGCCATGCCGTGCCATGCCGGTGCCATGCCGGTGCCATGCCGTGCCATGCCGTGCCATGCCGTGCCATGCCGTGCCATGCCGGTGCCATGCCGGTGCCATGCCGTGCCATGCCGTGCCATGCCGTGCCATGCCGTGCCATGCCGGTGCCATGCCGGTGCCATGCCATTCCATGTCATTCCATGCCATTCCATGCCATTCCATGCTATTCCATGCCATTCCATGCCATTCCATGCCATTCCATGCCATTCCATGCCATTCCATGCCATTCCATGCCATTCCATTCCATTCCATGCCATTCCATGCCATTCCATGCCATTCCATGCCATTCCATGCCATTCCATGCCATTCCATGCCATTCCATGCCATTCCATGCCATTCCATGCCATTCCATGCCATTCCATGCCATTCCATGCCATTCCATGCCATTCCATGCCATTCCATGCCATTCCATGCCATTCCATGCCATTCCATGCCATTCCATGCCATTCCATGCCATTCCATGCCATTCCATGCCATTCCATGCCATTCCATGCCATTCCATGCCATTCCATGCCATTCCATGCCATTCCATGCCATTCCATGCCATTCCATGCCATTCCATGCCATTCCATGCCATTCCATGCCATTCAATGCCGTGCCATGCCGGTGCCATGCCGTGCCATGCCGGTGCCATGCCGTGCCATGCCGTGCCATGCCGTGCCATGCCGGTGCCATGCCGTGCCATGCCGTGCCATGCCGGTGCCATGCCGTGCCATGCCGGTGCCATGCCGTGCCATGCCGGTGCCATGCCGGTGCCATGCCGGTGCCATGCCGTGCCATGCCGGTGCCATGCCGTGCCATGCCGTGCCATGCCGGTGCCATGCCGTGCCATGCCGGTGCCATGCCGTGCCATGCCGGTGCCATGCCGGTGCCATGCCGTGCCATGCCGTGCCATGCCGGTGCCATGCCATTCCATGCCATTCCATGCCATTCCATGCCATTCCATGCCATTCCATGCCATTCCATGCCATTCCATGCCATTCCATGCCATTCCATGCCATTCCATGCCATTCCATGCCATTCCATGCCATTCCATGCCATTCCATGCCATTCCATGCCATTCCATGCCATTCCATGCCATTCCATGCCATTCCATGCCATTCCATGCCATTCCATGCCATTCCATGCCATTCCATGCCATTCCATGCCATTCCATGCCATTCCATGCCATTCCATGCCATTCCATGCCATTCCATGCCATTCCATGCCATTCCATGCCATTCCATGCCATTCCATGCCATTCCATGCCGTGCCATGCCGTGCCATGCCGTGCCATGCCGTGCCATGCCGTGCCATGCCGTGCCATGCCGGTGCCATGCCGTGCCATGCCGGTGTCATGCCGTGCCATGCCGTGCCATGCCGGTGCCATGCCGTGCCATGCCGTGCCATGCCGGTGCCATGCCGTGCCATGCCGTGCCATGCCGGTGCCATGCCGTGCCATGCCGTGCCATGCCGGTGCCATGCCGGTGCCATGCCATTCCATGTCATTCCATGCCATTCCATGCCATTCCATGTCATTCCATGCCATTCCATGCCATTCCATGCCATTCCATGCCATTCCATGCCATTCCATGCCATTCCATGCCATTCCATGCCATTCCATGCCATTCCATGCCATTCCATGCCATTCCATGGTATTCCATGCCATTCCATGCCATTCCATGACATTCCATGCCATTCCATGCCATTCCATGCCATTCCATGCCATTCCATGCCATTCCATGCCATTCCATGCCATTCCATGCCATTCCATGCCATTCCATGCCATTCCATGCCATTCAATGCCGTGCCATGCCGTGCCATGCCGTGCCATGCCGTGCCATGCCGGTGCCATGCCGTGCCATGCCGTGCCATGCCGTGCCATGCCGGTGCCATGCCGTGCCATGCCGGTGCCATGCCGTGCCATGCCGGTGCCATGCCGTGCCATGCCGGTGCCATGCCGTGCAATGCCGGTGCCATGCCGGTGCCATGCCGTGCCATGCCGGTGCCATGCCGTGCCATGCCGGTGCCATGCCGTGCCATGCCGGTGCCATGCCGGTGCCATGCCGTGCCATGCCGGTGCCATGCCGTGCCATGCCGGTGCCATGCCGTGCCATGCCGTGCCATGCCGTGCCATGCCGGTGCCATGCCGTGCCATGCCGGTGCCATGCCGTGCCATGCC
Organism: Cryptus armator; assembly: GCA_963971235.1. NCBI lineage: Eukaryota > Metazoa > Arthropoda > Insecta > Hymenoptera > Ichneumonidae > Cryptus > Cryptus armator. The sequence continues at coordinate 163,851 of CAXARG010000095.1, read as the reverse complement.
GGTGCCATGCCGTGCCATGCCGGTGCCATGCCGTGCCATGCCGTGCCATGCCGGTGCCATGCCGTGCCATGCCGTGCCATGCCGGTGCCATGCCGTGCCATGCCGGTGCCATGCCGTGCCATGCCGGTGCCATGCCGTGCCATGCCGGTGCCATGCCGTGCCATGCCGGTGCCATGCCGGTGCCATGCCGGTGCCATGCCGTGCCATGCCGGTGCCATGCCGTGCCATGCCGGTGCCATGCCGTGCCATGCCGGTGCCATGCCGGTGCCATGCCGTGCCATGCCGGTGCCATGCCGTGCCATGCCGGTGCCATGCCGTGCCATGCCGGTGCCATGCCGTGCCATGCCGTGCCATGCCGGTGCCATGCCGTGCCATGCCGGTGCCATGCCGTGCCATGCCATTCCATGCCATTCCATGCCATTCCATGCCATTCCATGCCACTCAATGCGGTGCCATGCCGGTGCCATGCCGTGCCATGCCGGTGCCATGCCGTGCCATGCCGGTGCCATGCCGTGCCATGCCGGTGCCATGCCGTGCCATGCCGGTGCCATGCCGTGCCATGCCGGTGCCATGCCGTGCCATGCCGGTGCCATGCCGTGCCATGCCGGTGCCATGCCGTGCCATGCCGTGCCATGCCGTGCCATGCCGGTGCCATGCCGGTGCCATGCCATTCCATGTCATTCCATGCCATTCCATGCCATTCCATGCCGTGCCATGCCGGTGCCATGCCGTGCCATGCCGTGCCATGCCATTCCATGCCATTCCATGCCATTCCATGCCATTCCATGCCATTCCATGCCATTCCATGCCATTCCATGCCATTCCATGCCATTCCATGCCATTCCATGCCATTCCATGCCATTCCATGCCATTCCATGCCATTCCATGCCATTCCATGCCATTCCATGCCATTCCATGCCATTCCATGCCATTCCATGCCATTCCATGCCATTCCATGCCATTCCATGCCATTCCATGCCATTCCATGCCATTCCATGCCATTCCATGCCATTCCATGCCATTCCATGCCATTCCATGCCATTCCATGCCATTCCATGCCATTCCATGCCATTCCATGCCATTCCATGCCATTCCATGCCATTCCATGCCATTCCATGCCATTCCATGCCATTCCATGCCATTCCATGCCATTCCATGCCATTCAATGCCATTCCATGCCATTCAATGCCGTGCCATGCCGTGCCATGCGCTGCCATGCCATTCCATGCCATTCCATGCCGTGCCATGCGGTGCCATGCCATTCCATGCCATTCCATGCCATTCCATGCCATTCCATGCCATTCCATGCCATTCCATGCCATTCCATGCCATTCCATGCCATTCCATGCCATTCCATGCCATTCCATGCCATTCCATGCCATTCCATGCCATTCCATGCCATTCCATGCCATTCCATGCCATTCCATGCCATTCCATGCCATTCCATGCCATTCCATGCCATTCCATGCCATTCCATGCCATTCCATGCCATTCCATGCCATTCCATGCCATTCCATGCCATTCCATGCCATTCCATGCCATTCCATGCCATTCCATGCCATTCCATGCCATTCCATGCCATTCCATGCCATTCCATGCCATTCCATGCCATTCCATGCCATTCCATGCCATTCCATGCCATTCCATGCCATTCCATGCCATTCCATGCCATTCCATGCCATTCCATGCCATTCCATGCCATTCCATGCCATTCCATGCCATTCCATGCCATTCCATGCCATTCCATGCCATTCCATGCCATTCCATGCCATTCCATGCCATTCCATGCCATTCCATGCCATTCCATGCCATTCCATGCCATTCCATGCCATTCCATGCCATTCCATGCCATTCCATGCCATTCCATGCCATTCCATGCCATTCCATGCCATTCCATGCCATTCCATGCCATTCCATGCCATTCCATGCCATTCCATGCCATTCCATGCCATTCCATGCCATTCCATGCCATTCCATGCCATTCCATGCCATTCCATGCCATTCCATGCCATTCCATGCCATTCCATGCCATTCCATGCCATTCCATGCCATTCCATGCCATTCCATGCCATTCCATGCCATTCCATGCCATTCCATGCCATTCCATGCCATTCCATGCCATTCCATGCCATTCCATGCCGTGCCATGCCGGTGCCATGCCGTGCTATGCCGGTGCCATGCCGGTGCCATGCCGGTGCCATGCCGTGCCATGCCGGTGCCATGCCGTGCCATGCCGGTGCCATGCCGTGCCATGCCGTGCCATGCCGGTGCCATGCCGTGCCATGCCGGTGCCATGCCGTGCCATGCCGTGCCATGCCGTGCCATGCCGGTGCCATGCCGGTGCCATGCCGTGCCATGCCGGTGCCATGCCGGTGCCATGCCGTGCCATGCCGTGCCATGCCGTGCCATGCCGTGCCATGCCGGTGCCATGCCGGTGCCATGCCATTCCATGTCATTCCATGCCATTCCATGCCATTCCATGCTATTCCATGCCATTCCATGCCATTCCATGCCATTCCATGCCATTCCATGCCATTCCATGCCATTCCATGCCATTCCATGCCATTCCATGCCATTCCATGCCATTCCATGCCATTCCATGCCATTCCATGCCATTCCATGCCATTCCATGCCATTCCATGCCATTCCATGCCATTCCATGCCATTCCATGCCATTCCATGCCATTCCATGCCATTCCATGCCATTCCATGCCATTCCATGCCATTCCATGCCATTCCATGCCATTCCATGCCATTCCATGCCATTCCATGCCATTCCATGCCATTCCATGCCATTCCATGCCATTCCATGCCATTCCATGCCATTCCATGCCATTCCATGCCATTCCATGCCATTCCATGCCATTCCATGCCATTCCATGCCATTCCATGCCATTCCATGCCATTCCATGCCATTCCATGCCATTCCATGCCATTCCATGCCATTCCATGCCATTCCATGCCATTCCATGCCATTCCATGCCATTCCATGCCATTCCATGCCATTCCATGCCATTCCATGCCATTCCATGCCATTCCATGCCATTCCATGCCATTCCATGCCATTCCATGCCATTCCATGCCATTCCATGCCATTCAATGCCGTGCCATGCCGGTGCCATGCCGTGCCATGCCGGTGCCATGCCGTGCCATGCCGTGCCATGCCGTGCCATGCCGGTGCCATGCCGTGCCATGCCGTGCCATGCCGGTGCCATGCCGTGCCATGCCGGTGCCATGCCGTGCCATGCCGGTGCCATGCCGGTGCCATGCCGGTGCCATGCCGTGCCATGCCGTGCCATGCCGTGCCATGCCGGTGCCATGCCGTGCCATGCCGTGCCATGCCGGTGCCATGCCGTGCCATGCCGGTGCCATGCCGTGCCATGCCGGTGCCATGCCGGTGCCATGCCGTGCCATGCCGTGCCATGCCGGTGCCATGCCATTCCATGCCATTCCATGCCATTCCATGCCATTCCATGCCATTCCATGCCATTCCATGCCATTCCATGCCATTCCATGCCATTCCATGCCATTCCATGCCATTCCATGCCATTCCATGCCATTCCATGCCATTCCATGCCATTCCATGCCATTCCATGCCATTCCATGCCATTCCATGCCATTCCATGCCATTCCATGCCATTCCATGCCATTCCATGCCATTCCATGCCATTCCATGCCATTCCATGCCATTCCATGCCATTCCATGCCATTCCATGCCATTCCATGCCATTCCATGCCATTCCATGCCGTGCCATGCCGTGCCATGCCGTGCCATGCCGTGCCATGCCGGTGCCATGCCGTGCCATGCCGGTGTCATGCCGTGCCATGCCGTGCCATGCCGGTGCCATGCCGTGCCATGCCGTGCCATGCCGGTGCCATGCCGTGCCATGCCGTGCCATGCCGGTGCCATGCCGTGCCATGCCGTGCCATGCCGGTGCCATGCCGGTGCCATGCCATTCCATGTCATTCCATGCCATTCCATGCCATTCCATGCCATTCCATGCCATTCCATGCCATTCCATGCCATTCCATGCCATTCCATGCCATTCCATGCCATTCCATGCCATTCCATGCCATTCCATGGTATTCCATGCCATTCCATGCCATTCCATGACATTCCATGCCATTCCATGCCATTCCATGCCATTCCATGCCATTCCATGCCATTCCATGCCATTCCATGCCATTCCATGCCATTCCATGCCATTCCATGCCATTCCATGCCATTCCATGCCATTCCATGCCATTCCATGCCATTCCATGCCATTCCATGCCATTCCATGCCATTCCATGCCATTCAATGCCGTGCCATGCCGTGCCATGCCGTGCCATGCCGTGCCATGCCGGTGCCATGCCGTGCCATGCCGTGCCATGCCGTGCCATGCCGGTGCCATGCCGTGCCATGCCGGTGCCATGCCGTGCCATGCCGGTGCCATGCCGTGCCATGCCGGTGCCATGCCGTGCAATGCCGGTGCCATGCCGGTGCCATGCCGTGCCATGCCGGTGCCATGCCGTGCCATGCCGGTGCCATGCCGGTGCCATGCCGTGCCATGCCGGTGCCATGCCGTGCCATGCCGGTGCCATGCCGTGCCATGCCGTGCCATGCCGTGCCATGCCGGTGCCATGCCGTGCCATGCCGGTGCCATGCCGTGCCATGCCGGTGCCATGCCGTGCCATGCCGGTGCCATGCCGTGCCATGCCGTGCCATGCCGGTGCCATGCCGTGCCATGCCGTGCCATGCCGGTGCCATGCCGTGCCATGCCGGTGCCATGCCGTGCCATGCCGGTGCCATGCCGTGCCATGCCGGTGCCATGCCGTGCCATGCCGGTGCCATGCCGGTGCCATGCCGGTGCCATGCCGTGCCATGCCGGTGCCATGCCGTGCCATGCCGGTGCCATGCCGTGCCATGCCGGTGCCATGCCGGTGCCATGCCGTGCCATGCCGGTGCCATGCCGTGCCATGCCGGTGCCATGCCGTGCCATGCCGGTGCCATGCCGTGCCATGCCGTGCCATGCCGGTGCCATGCCGTGCCATGCCGGTGCCATGCCGTGCCATGCCATTCCATGCCATTCCATGCCATTCCATGCCATTCCATGCCACTCAATGCGGTGCCATGCCGTGCCATGCCGGTGCCATGCCGTGCCATGCCGGTGCCATGCCGTGCCATGCCGGTGCCATGCCGTGCCATGCCGGTGCCATGCCGTGCCATGCCGGTGCCATGCCGTGCCATGCCGGTGCCATGCCGTGCCATGCCGTGCCATGCCGTGCCATGCCGGTGCCATGCCGGTGCCATGCCATTCCATGTCATTCCATGCCATTCCATGCCATTCCATGCCGTGCCATGCCGGTGCCATGCCGTGCCATGCCGTGCCATGCCATTCCATGCCATTCCATGCCATTCCATGCCATTCCATGCCATTCCATGCCATTCCATGCCATTCCATGCCATTCCATGCCATTCCATGCCATTCCATGCCATTCCATGCCATTCCATGCCATTCCATGCCATTCCATGCCATTCCATGCCATTCCATGCCATTCCATGCCATTCCATGCCATTCCATGCCATTCCATGCCATTCCATGCCATTCCATGCCATTCCATGCCATTCCATGCCATTCCATGCCATTCCATGCCATTCCATGCCATTCCATGCCATTCCATGCCATTCCATGCCATTCCATGCCATTCCATGCCATTCCATGCCATTCCATGCCATTCCATGCCATTCCATGCCATTCCATGCCATTCCATGCCATTCCATGCCATTCAATGCCATTCCATGCCATTCAATGCCGTGCCATGCCGTGCCATGCGCTGCCATGCCATTCCATGCCATTCCATGCCGTGCCATGCGGTGCCATGCCATTCCATGCCATTCCATGCCATTCCATGCCATTCCATGCCATTCCATGCCATTCCATGCCATTCCATGCCATTCCATGCCATTCCATGCCATTCCATGCCATTCCATGCCATTCCATGCCATTCCATGCCATTCCATGCCATTCCATGCCATTCCATGCCATTCCATGCCATTCCATGCCATTCCATGCCATTCCATGCCATTCCATGCCATTCCATGCCATTCCATGCCATTCCATGCCATTCCATGCCATTCCATGCCATTCCATGCCATTCCATGCCATTCCATGCCATTCCATGCCATTCCATGCCATTCCATGCCGTTCCATGCCATTCCATGCCATTCCATGCCGTTCCATGCCATTCCATGCCATTCCATGCCATTCCATGCCATTCCATGCCATTCCATGCCATTCCATGCCATTCCATGCCATTCCATGCCATTCCATGCCATTCCATGCCATTCCATGCCATTCCATGCCATTCCATGCCATTCCATGCCATTCCATGCCATTCCATGCCATTCCATGCCATTCCATGCCATTCCATGCCATTCCATGCCATTCCATGCCATTCCATGCCATTCCATGCCATTCCATGCCATTCCATGCCATTCCATGCCGGTGCCATGCCGTGCCATGCCGGTGCCATGCCGTGCCATGCCGGTGCCATGCCGTGCCATGCCGGTGCCATGCCGTGCCATGCCGTGCCATGCCGTGCCATGCCGTGCCATGCCGGTGCCATGCCGTGCCATGCCGGTGCCATGCCGTGCCATGCCGTGCCATGCCGGTGCCATGCCGTGCCATGCCGGTGCCATGCCGTGCCATGCCGGTGCCATGCCGTGCCATGCCGGTGCCATGCCGGTGCCATGCCGGTGCCATGCCGTGCCATGCCGGTGCCATGCCGTGCCATGCCGTGCCATGCCGTACCATGCCGGTGCCATGCCGTGCCATGCCGGTGCCATGCCGTGCCATGCCGGTGCCATGCCGTGCCATGCCGGTGCCATGCCGTGCCATGCCGTGCCATGCCGGTGCCATGCCGGTGCCATGCCATTCCATGTCATTCCATGCCATTCCATGCCATTCCATGCCATTCCATGCCATTCCATGCCATTCCATGCCATTCCATGCCATTCCATGCCATTCCATGCCATTCCATGCCATTCCATGCCATTCCATGCCATTCCATGCCATTCCATGCCATTCCATGCCATTCCATGCCATTCCATGCCATTCCATGCCATTCCATGCCATTCCATGCCATTCCATGCCATTCCATGCCATTCCATGCCATTCCATGCCATTCCATGCCATTCCATGCCATTCCATGCCATTCCATGCCATTCCATGCCATTCCATGCCATTCCATGCCATTCCATGCCATTCCATGCCATTCCATGCCATTCCATGCCATTCCATGCCATTCCATGCCATTCCATGCCATTCCATGCCATTCCATGCCATTCCATGCCATTCCATGCCATTCCATGCCATTCCATGCCATTCCATGCCATTCCATGCCATTCCATGCCATTCCATGCCATTCCATGCCATTCCATGCCATTCCATGCCATTCCATGCCATTCCATGCCATTCCATGCCATTCCATGCCATTCCATGCCATTCCATGCCATTCCATGCCATTCCATGCCATTCCATGCCATTCCATGCCATTCCATGCCATTCCATGCCATTCCATGCCATTCCATGCCATTCCATGCCATTCCATGCCATTCCATGCCATTCCATGCCATTCCATGCCATTCCATGCCATTCCATGCCATTCCATGCCATTCCATGCCATTCCATGCCATTCCATGCCATTCCATGCCATTCCATGCCATTCCATGCCATTCCATGCCATTCCATGCCATTCCATGCCATTCCATGCCATTCCATGCCATTCCATGCCATTCCATGCCATTCCATGCCATTCCATGCCATTCCATGCCATTCCATGCCATTCCATGCCATTCCATGCCATTCCATGCCATTCCATGCCATTCCATGCCATTCCATGCCATTCAATGCCGTGCCATGCCGGTGCCATGCCGTGCTATGCCGGTGCCATGCCGGTGCCATGCCGGTGCCATGCCGTGCCATGCCGGTGCCATGCCGTGCCATGCCGTGCCATGCCGGTGCCATGCCGTGCCATGCCGGTGCCATGCCGTGCCATGCCGTGCCATGCCGTGCCATGCCGTGCCATGCCGGTGCCATGCCGTGCCATGCCGTGCCATGCCGGTGCCATGCCGTGCCATGCCGTGCCATGCCGGTGCCATGCCGGTGCCATGCCGGTGCCATGCCATTCCATGTCATTCCATGCCATTCCATGCCATTCCATGCCATTCCATGCCATTCCATGCCATTCCATGCCATTCCATGCCATTCCATGCCATTCCATGGTATTCCATGCCATTGCATGCCATTCCATGACATTCCATGCCATTCCATGCCATTCCATGCCATTCCATGCCATTCCATGCCATTCCATGCCATTCCATGCCATTCCATGCCATTCCATGCCATTCCATGCCATTCCATGCCATTCCATGCCATTCCATGCCATTCCATGCCATTCCATGCCATTCCATGCCATTCCATGCCATTCCATGCCATTCAATGCCGTGCCATGCCGTGCCATGCCGTGCCATGCCGTGCCATGCCGGTGCCATGCCGTGCCATGCCGTGCCATGCCGTGCCATGCCGTGCCATGCCGGTGCCATGCCGTGCCATGCCGGTGCCATGCCGTGCCATGCCGGTGCCATGCCGGTGCCATGCCGTGCCATGCCGGTGCCATGCCGTGCCATGCCGTGCAATGCCGGTGCCATGCCGGTGCCATGCCGTGCCATGCCGGTGCCATGCCGTGCCATGCCGGTGCCATGCCGTGCCATGCCGTGCCATGCCGGTGCCATGCCGTGCCATGCCGGTGCCATGCCGTGCCATGCCGGTGCCATGCCGGTGCCATGCCGTGCCATGCCGGTGCCATGCCGTGCCATGCCGTGCAATGCCGGTGCCATGCCGGTGCCATGCCGTGCCATGCCGGTGCCATGCCGTGCCATGCCGGTGCCATGCCGTGCCATGCCGGTGCCATGCCGGTGCCATGCCGTGCCATGCCGGTGCCATGCCGTGCCATGCCGGTGCCATGCCGTGCCATGCCGTGCCATGCCGTGCCATGCCGGTGCCATGCCGTGCCATGCCGGTGCCATGCCGTGCCATGCCGGTGCCATGCCGTGCCATGCCGGTGCCATGCCGTGCCATGCCGGTGCCATGCCGTGCCATGCCGGTGCCATGCCGTGCCATGCCGGTGCCATGCCGTGCCATGCCGGTGCCATGCCGTGCCATGCCGGTGCCATGCCGGTGCCATGCCGGTGCCATGCCGTGCCATGCCGGTGCCATGCCGTGCCATGCCGGTGCCATGCCGTGCCATGCCGGTGCCATGCCGGTGCCATGCCGTGCCATGCCGGTGCCATGCCGTGCCATGCCGTGCCATGCCGTGCCATGCCATTCCATGCCATTCCATGCCATTCCATGCCATTCCATGCCACTCAATGCGGTGCCATGCCGTGCCATGCCGGTGCCATGCCGTGCCATGCCGGTGCCATGCCGTGCCATGCCGGTGCCATGCCGTGCCATGCCGGTGCCATGCCGTGCCATGCCGGTGCCATGCCGTGCCATGCCGTGCCATGCCGTGCCATGCCGTGCCATGCCGGTGCCATGCCGGTGCCATGCCATTCCATGTCATTCCATGCCATTCCATGCCATTCCATGCCGTGCCATGCCGGTGCCATGCCGTGCCATGCCGTGCCATGCCATTCCATGCCATTCCATGCCATTCCATGCCATTCCATGCCATTCCATGCCATTCCATGCCATTCCATGCCATTCCATGCCATTCCATGCCATTCCATGCCATTCCATGCCATTCCATGCCATTCCATGCCATTCCATGCCATTCCATGCCATTCCATGCCATTCCATGCCATTCCATGCCATTCCATGCCATTCCATGCCATTCCATGCCATTCCATGCCATTCCATGCCATTCCATGCCATTCCATGCCATTCCATGCCATTCCATGCCATTCCATGCCATTCCATGCCATTCCATGCCATTCCATGCCATTCCATGCCATTCCATGCCATTCCATGCCATTCCATGCCATTCCATGCCATTCCATGCCATTCCATGCCATTCCATGCCATTCCATGCCATTCCATGCCATTCCATGCCATTCCATGCCATTCCATGCCATTCCATGCCATTCCATGCCATTCCATGCCATTCCATGCCATTCCATGCCATTCCATGCCATTCCATGCCATTCCATGCCATTCCATGCCATTCCATGCCATTCCATGCCATTCCATGCCATTCCATGCCATTCCATGCCATTCCATGCCATTCCATGCCATTCCATGCCATTCAATGCCATTCCATGCCATTCAATGCCGTGCCATGCCGTGCCATGCGCTGCCATGCCATTCCATGCCATTCCATGCCGTGCCATGCGGTGCCATGCCATTCCATGCCATTCCATGCCATTCCATGCCATTCCATGCCATTCCATGCCATTCCATGCCATTCCATGCCATTCCATGCCATTCCATGCCATTCCATGCCATTCCATGCCATTCCATGCCATTCCATGCCATTCCATGCCATTCCATGCCATTCCATGCCATTCCATGCCATTCCATGCCATTCCATGCCATTCCATGCCATTCCATGCCATTCCATGCCATTCCATGCCATTCCATGCCATTCAATGCCGTGCCATGCCGGTGCCATGCCGTGCTATGCCGGTGCCATGCCGGTGCCATGCCGGTGCCATGCCGTGCCATGCCGGTGCCATGCCGTGCCATGCCGGTGCCATGCCGTGCCATGCCGTGCCATGCCGGTGCCATGCCGTGCCATGCCGGTGCCATGCCGTGCCATGCCGTGCCATGCCGTGCCATGCCGGTGCCATGCCGGTGCCATGCCGTGCCATGCCGGTGCCATGCCGGTGCCATGCCGTGCCATGCCGTGCCATGCCGTGCCATGCCGTGCCATGCCGGTGCCATGCCGGTGCCATGCCATTCCATGTCATTCCATGCCATTCCATGCCATTCCATGCTATTCCATGCCATTCCATGCCATTCCATGCCATTCCATGCCATTCCATGCCATTCCATGCCATTCCATGCCATTCCATGCCATTCCATGCCATTCCATGCCATTCCATGCCATTCCATGCCATTCCATGCCATTCCATGCCATTCCATGCCATTCCATGCCATTCCATGCCATTCCATGCCATTCCATGCCATTCCATGCCATTCCATGCCATTCCATGCCATTCCATGCCATTCCATGCCATTCCATGCCATTCCATGCCATTCCATGCCATTCCATGCCATTCCATGCCATTCCATGCCATTCCATGCCATTCCATGCCATTCCATGCCATTCCATGCCATTCCATGCCATTCCATGCCATTCCATGCCATTCCATGCCATTCCATGCCATTCCATGCCATTCCATGCCATTCCATGCCATTCCATGCCATTCCATGCCATTCCATGCCATTCCATGCCATTCCATGCCATTCCATGCCATTCCATGCCATTCCATGCCATTCCATGCCATTCCATGCCATTCCATGCCATTCCATGCCATTCCATGCCATTCCATGCCATTCCATGCCATTCCATGCCATTCCATGCCATTCAATGCCGTGCCATGCCGGTGCCATGCCGTGCCATGCCGGTGCCATGCCGTGCCATGCCGTGCCATGCCGTGCCATGCCGGTGCCATGCCGTGCCATGCCGTGCCATGCCGGTGCCATGCCGTGCCATGCCGGTGCCATGCCGTGCCATGCCGGTGCCATGCCGGTGCCATGCCGGTGCCATGCCGTGCCATGCCGTGCCATGCCGGTGCCATGCCGTGCCATGCCGTGCCATGCCGGTGCCATGCCGTGCCATGCCGGTGCCATGCCGTGCCATGCCGGTGCCATGCCGGTGCCATGCCGTGCCATGCCGTGCCATGCCGGTGCCATGCCATTCCATGCCATTCCATGCCATTCCATGCCATTCCATGCCATTCCATGCCATTCCATGCCATTCCATGCCATTCCATGCCATTCCATGCCATTCCATGCCATTCCATGCCATTCCATGCCATTCCATGCCATTCCATGCCATTCCATGCCATTCCATGCCATTCAATGCCGTGCCATGCCGTGCCATGCGGTGCCATGCCATTCCATGCCATTCCATGCCGTGCCATGCGGTGCCATGCGGTGCCATGCCATTCCATGCCATTCCATGCCATTCCATGCCATTCCATGACATACCATGCCATTCCATGCCATTCCATGCCATTCCATGCCATTCCATGCCATTCCATGCCATTCCATGCCATTCCATGCCATTCCATGCCATTCCATGCCATTCCATGCCATTCCATGCCATTCCATGCCGTGCCATGCCGTGCCATGCCGTGCCATGCCGTGCCATGCCGGTGCCATGCCGTGCCATGCCGGTGCCATGCCGTGCCATGCCGTGCCATGCCGGTGCCATGCCGTGCCATGCCGGTGCCATGCCGTGCCATGCCGTGCCATGCCGGTGCCATGCCGTGCCATGCCGTGCCATGCCGGTGCCATGCCGTGCCATGCCGTGCCATGCCGGTGCCATGCCGTGCCATGCCGGTGCCATGCCGTGCCATGCCGTGCCATGCCGGTGCCATGCCGGTGCCATGCCGGTGCCATGCCGGTGCCATGCCGTGCCATGCCGGTGCCATGCCGTGCCATGCCGGTGCCATGCCGTGCCATGCCGGTGCCATGCCGTGCCATGCCGGTGCCATGCCGTGCCATGCCGGTGCCATGCCGTGCCATGCCGGTGCCATGCCGTGCCATGCCATTCCATGCCATTCCATGCCATTCCATGCCATTCCATGCCATTCCATGCCACTCAATGCGGTGCCATGCCGTGCCATGCCGGTGCCATGCCGTGCCATGCCGGTGCCATGCCGTGCCATGCCGGTGCCATGCCGTGCCATGCCGTGCCATGCCGTGCCATGCCGGTGCCATGCCGTGCCATGCCGGTGCCATGCCGTGCCATGCCGGTGCCATGCCGTGCCATGCCGGTGCCATGCCGGTGCCATGCCGGTGCCATGCCGTGCCATGCCGGTGCCATGCCGTGCCATGCCGGTGCCATGCCGTGCCATGCCGGTGCCATGCCGTGCCATGCCGGTGCCATGCCGGTGCCATGCCGGTGCCATGCCGGTGCCATGCCGGTGCCATGCCGGTGCCATGCCATTCCATGCCATTCCATGCCATTCCATGCCATTCCATGCCATTCCATGCCATTCCATGCCATTCCATGCCATTCCATGCCATTCCATGCCATTCCATGCCATTCCATGCCATTCCATGCCATTCCATGCCATTCCATGCCATTCCATGCCATTCCATGCCATTCCATGCCATTCCATGCCATTCCATGCCATTCCATGCCATTCCATGCCATTCCATGCCATTCCATGCCATTCCATGCCATTCCATGCCATTCCATGCCATTCCATGCCATTCCATGCCATTCCATGCCATTCCATGCCATTCAATGCCGTGCCATGCCGTGCCATGCCGTGCCATGCCGGTGCGATGCCATTCCATGCCATTCCATGCCATTCCATGCCATTCCATGCCATTCCATGCCATTCCATGCCATTCCATGCCATTCCATGCCATTCCATGCCATTCCATGCCATTCCATGCCATTCCATGCCATTCCATGCCATTCCATGCCATTCCATGCCATTCCATGCCATTCCATGCCGTGCCATGCCGTGCCACGCCGGTGCCATGCCGGTGCCATGCCGTGCCATGCCGGTGCGATGCCGGTGCGATGCCATTCCATGCCATTCCATGCCATTCCATGCCATTCCATGCCATTCCATGCCATTCCATGCCATTCCATGCCATTCCATGCCGTGCCATGCCGTGCCATGCCGGTGCCATGCCGGTGCCATGCCGTGCCATGCCGGTGCGATGCCATTCCATGCCATTCCATGCCATTCCATGCCATTCCATGCCATTCCATGCCATTCCATGCCATTCCATGCCATTCCATGCCATTCCATGCCATTCCATGCCATTCCATGCCATTCCATGCCATTCCATGTCATTCCATGCCATTCCATGCCATTCCATGCCATTCCATGCCATTCCATGCCATTCCATGCCATTCCATGCCATTCCATGCCATTCCATGCCATTCCATGCCATTCCATGCCATTCCATGCCATTCCATGCCATTCCATGCCATTCCATGCCATTCCATGCCATTCCATGCCATTCCATGCCATTCCATGCCATTCCATGCCATTCCATGCCATTCCATGCCATTCCATGCCATTCCATGCCATTCCATGCCATTCCATGCCATTCCATGCCATTCCATGCCATTCCATGCCATTCCATGCCATTCCATGCCATTCCATGCCATTCCATGCCATTCCATGCCATTCCATGCCATTCCATGCCATTCCATGCCATTCCATGCCATTCCATGCCATTCCATGCCATTCAATGCCGTGCCATGCCGTGCCATGCCGTGCCATGCCGGTGCCATGCCGTGCAATGCCGGTGCCATGCCGGTGCCATGCCGTGCCATGCCGGTGCCATGCCGTGCCATGCCGGTGCCATGCCGTGCCATGCCGGTGCCATGCCGTGCCATGCCGTGCCATGCCGGTGCCATGCCGTGCCATGCCGGTGCCATGCCGGTGCCATGCCGTGCCATGCCGGTGCCATGCCGTGCCATGCCGGTGCCATGCCGTGCCATGCCGGTGCCATGCCGTGCAATGCCGGTGCCATGCCGGTGCCATGCCGTGCCATGCCGGTGCCATGCCGTGCCATGCCGTGCCATGCCGGTGCCATGCCGTGCCATGCCGGTGCCATGCCGTGCCATGCCGGTGCCATGCCGTGCCATGCCGGTGCCATGCCGTGCCATGCCGGTGCCATGCCGTGCCATGCCGGTGCCATGCCGTGCCATGCCGGTGCCATGCCGTGCCATGCCATTCCATGCCATTCCATGCCATTCCATGCCATTCCATGCCATTCCATGCCACTCAATGCGGTGCCATGCCGTGCCATGCCGGTGCCATGCCGTGCCATGCCGGTGCCATGCCGTGCCATGCCGGTGCCATGCCGTGCCATGCCGGTGCCATGCCGTGCCATGCCGTGCCATGCCGTGCCATGCCGTGCCATGCCGGTGCCATGCCGGTGCCATGCCATTCCATGCCATTCCATGCCATTCCATGCCATTCCATGCCATTCCATGCCATTCCATGCCATTCCATGCCATTCCATGCCATTCCATGCCATTCCATGCCATTCCATGCCATTCCATGCCATTCCATGCCATTCCATGCCATTCCATGCCATTCCATGCCATTCCATGCCATTCAATGCCGTGCCATGCCGTGCCATGCCGTGCCATGCCGTGCCATGCCGGTGCGATGCCATTCCATGCCATTCCATGCCATTCCATGCCATTCCATGCCATTCCATGCCATTCCATGCCATTCCATGCCATTCCATGCCATTCCATGCCATTCCATGCCATTCCATGCCATTCCATGCCATTCCATGCCATTCCATGCCGTGCCATGCCGTGCCATGCCGGTGCCATGCCGGTGCCATGCCGTGCCATGCCGGTGCGATGCCATTCCATGCCATTCCATGCCATTCCATGCCATTCCATGCCATTCCATGCCATTCCATGCCATTCCATGCCATTCCATGCCGTGCCATGCCGTGCCATGCCGGTGCCATGCCGGTGCCATGCCGTGCCATGCCGGTGCGATGCCATTCCATGCCATTCCATGCCATTCCATGCCATTCCATGCCATTCCATGCCATTCCATGCCATTCCATGCCATTCCATGCCATTCCATGCCATTCCATGCCATTCCATGCCATTCCATGCCATTCCATGCCATTCCATGCCATTCCATGCCATTCCATGCCATTCCATGCCATTCCATGCCATTCCATGCCATTCCATGCCATTCCATGCCATTCCATGCCATTCCATGCCATTCCATGCCATTCCATGCCATTCCATGCCATTCCATGCCATTCCATGCCATTCCATGCCATTCCATGCCATTCCATGCCATTCCATGCCATTCCATGCCGTGCCATGCCATTCCATGCCGTGCCATGCCGTGCCATGCCGTGCCATGCCGTGCCATGCCGTGCCATGCCGTGCCATGCCGGTGCCATGCCGTGCCATGCCGTGCCATGCCGGTGCCATGCCGTGCCATGCCGGTGCCATGCCGTGCCATGCCGTGCCATGCCGGTGCCATGCCGTGCCATGCCGGTGCCATGCCGTGCCATGCCGGTGCCATGCCGGTGCCATGCCGGTGCCATGCCGGTGCCATGCCGTGCCATGCCGGTGCCATGCCGTGCCATGCCGGTGCCATGCCGTGCCATGCCGGTGCCATGCCGTGCCATGCCGGTGCCATGCCGTGCCATGCCGTGCCATGCCATTCCATGCCATTCCATGCCACTCAATGCGGTGCCATGCCGTGCCATGCCGGTGCCATGCCGTGCCATGCCGGTGCCATGCCGTGCCATGCCGGTGCCATGCCGTGCCATGCCGGTGCCATGCCGTGCCATGCCGTGCCATGCCGGTGCCATGCCGGTGCCATGCCATTCCATGCCATTCCATGCCATTCCATGCCATTCCATGCCATTCCATGCCATTCCATGCCATTCCATGCCATTCCATGCCATTCCATGCCATTCAATGCCGTGCCATGCCGTGCCATGCCGTGCCATGCCGTGCCATGCCGTGCCATGCCGGTGCCATGCCGTGCCATGCCGTGCCATGCCGGTGCCATGCCGGTGCCATGCCGTGCCATGCCGGTGCCATGCCGTGCCATGCCGGTGCCATGCCGGTGCCATGCCGTGCCATGCCGGTGCCATGCCGTGCCATGCCGGTGCCATGCCGTGCCATGCCGGTGCCATGCCGTGCCATGCCGGTGCCATGCCGTGCCATGCCGGTGCCATGCCGGTGCCATGCCGTGCCATGCCGGTGCCATGCCGTGCCATGCCGGTGCCATGCCGTGCCATGCCAGTGCCATGCCGTGCAATGCCGGTGCCATGCCGGTGCCATGCCGTGCCATGCCGGTGCCATGCCGTGCCATGCCGTGCCATGCCGGTGCCATGCCGTGCCATGCCGTGCCATGCCGTGCCATGCCGGTGCCATGCCGTGCCATGCCGGTGCCATGCCGGTGCCATGCCATTCCATGCCATTCCATGCCATTCCATGCCATTCCATGCCATTCCATGCCATTCCATGCCATTCCATGCCATTCCATGCCATTCCATGCCATTCCATGCCATTCCATGCCATTCCATGCCATTCCATGCCATTCCATGCCATTCCATGCCATTCCATGCCATTCCATGCCATTCCATGCCATTCCATGCCATTCCATGCCATTCCATGCCATTCCATGCCATTCCATGCCATTCCATGCCATTCCATGCCATTCCATGCCATTCCATGCCATTCCATGCCATTCCATGCCATTCCATGCCATTCCATGCCATTCCATGCCATTCCATGCCATTCCATGCCATTCCATGCCATTCCATGCCATTCCATGCCATTCCATGCCATTCAATGCCATTCCATGCCATTCAATGCCGTGCCATGCGGTGCCATGCCATTCCATGCCATTCCATGCCATTCCATGCCATTCCATGCCGTGCCATGCGGTGCCATGCCATTCCATGCCATTCCATGCCATTCCATGCCATTCCATGCCATTCCATGACATTCCATGCCATTCCATGCCATTCCATGCCATTCCATGCCATTCCATGCCATTCCATGCCATTCCATGCCATTCCATGCCATTCCATGCCATTCCATGCCATTCCATGCCATTCCATGCCATTCCATGCCATTCCATGCCATTCCATGCCATTCCATGCCATTCCATGCCATTCAATGCCATTCCATGCCATTCAATGCCGTGCCATGCCATTCCATGCCATTCCATGCCGTGCCATGCGGTGCCATGCCATTCCATGTCATTCCATGCCATTCCATGCCATTCCATGCCATTCCATGCCATTCCATGCCATTCCATGCCATTCCATGCCATTCCATGCCATTCCATGCCATTCCATGCCATTCCATGCCATTCCATGCCATTCCATGCCATTCCATGCCATTCCATGCCATTCCATGCCATTCCATGCCATTCCATGCCATTCCATGCCATTCCATGCCATTCCATGCCATTCCATGCCATTCCATGCCATTCCATGCCATTCCATGCCATTCCATGCCATTCCATGCCATTCCATGCCATTCCATGCCATTCCATGCCATTCCATGCCATTCCATGCCATTCCATGCCATTCCATGCCATTCCATGCCATTCCATGCCATTCCATGCCATTCCATGCCATTCCATGCCATTCCATGCCATTCCATGCCATTCCATGCCATTCCATGCCATTCCATGCCATTCCATGCCATTCAATGCCGTGCCATGCCGTGCAATGCCGGTGCCATGCCGGTGCCATGCCGTGCCATGCCGGTGCCATGCCGTGCCATGCCGGTGCCATGCCGTGCCATGCCGGTGCCATGCCGTGCCATGCCGTGCCATGCCGGTGCCATGCCGTGCCATGCCGGTGCCATGCCGGTGCCATGCCGTGCCATGCCGGTGCCATGCCGTGCCATGCCGGTGCCATGCCGTGCCATGCCGGTGCCATGCCGTGCAATGCCGGTGCCATGCCGGTGCCATGCCGTGCCATGCCGGTGCCATGCCGTGCCATGCCGTGCCATGCCGGTGCCATGCCGTGCCATGCCGGTGCCATGCCGTGCCATGCCGGTGCCATGCCGTGCCATGCCGGTGCCATGCCGTGCCATGCCGGTGCCATGCCGTGCCATGCCGGTGCCATGCCGTGCCATGCCGGTGCCATGCCGTGCCATGCCATTCCATGCCATTCCATGCCATTCCATGCCATTCCATGCCATTCCATGCCATTCCATGCCATTCCATGCCATTCCATGCCACTCAATGCGGTGCCATGCCGTGCCATGCCGTGCCATGCCGTGCCATGCCGTGCCATGCCGGTGCCATGCCGTGCCATGCCATTCCATGTCATTCCATGCCATTCCATGCCATTCCATGCCATTCCATGCCATTCCATGCCATTCCATGCCATTCCATGCCATTCCATGCCATTCCATGCCATTCAATGCCGTGCCATGCCGTGCCATGCCGTGCCATGCCGGTGCGATGCCATTCCATGCCATTCCATGCCATTCCATGCCATTCCATGCCATTCCATGCCATTCAATGCCGTGCCATGCCGTGCCATGCCGTGCCATGCCGGTGCGATGCCATTCCATGCCATTCCATGCCATTCCATGCCATTCCATGCCATTCCATGCCATTCCATGCCATTCCATGCCATTCCATGCCATTCCATGCCATTCCATGCCATTCCATGCCATTCCATGCCATTCCATGCCGTGCCATGCCGTGCCATGCCGGTGCCATGCCGGTGCCATGCCGTGCCATGCCGGTGCGATGCCATTCCATGCCATTCCATGCCATTCCATGCCATTCCATGCCATTCCATGCCATTCCATGCCATTCCATGCCATTCCATGCCATTCCATGCCATTCCATGCCGTGCCATGCCGTGCCATGCCGGTGCCATGCCGGTGCCATGCCGTGCCATGCCGGTGCGATGCCATTCCATGCCATTCCATGCCATTCCATGCCATTCCATGCCATTCCATGCCATTCCATGCCATTCCATGCCATTCCATGCCATTCCATGCCATTCCATGCCATTCCATGCCATTCCATGCCATTCCATGCCATTCCATGCCATTCCATGCCATTCCATGCCATTCCATGCCATTCCATGCCATTCCATGCCATTCCATGCCATTCCATGCCATTCCATGCCATTCCATGCCATTCCATGCCATTCCATGCCATTCCATGCCATTCCATGCCATTCCATGCCATTCCATGCCATTCCATGCCATTCCATGCCGTGCCATGCCATTCCATGCCGTGCCATGCCGTGCCATGCCGTGCCATGCCGTGCCATGCCGGTGCCATGCCGTGCCATGCCGTGCCATGCCGGTGCCATGCCGTGCCATGCCGGTGCCATGCCGTGCCATGCCGTGCCATGCCGGTGCCATGCCGTGCCATGCCGGTGCCATGCCGTGCCATGCCGGTGCCATGCCGGTGCCATGCCGGTGCCATGCCGGTGCCATGCCGTGCCATGCCGGTGCCATGCCGTGCCATGCCGGTGCCATGCCGTGCCATGCCGGTGCCATGCCGTGCCATGCCGGTGCCATGCCGTGCCATGCCGTGCCATGCCATTCCATGCCATTCCATGCCACTCAATGCGGTGCCATGCCGTGCCATGCCGGTGCCATGCCGTGCCATGCCGGTGCCATGCCGTGCCATGCCGGTGCCATGCCGTGCCATGCCGGTGCCATGCCGTGCCATGCCGTGCCATGCCGGTGCCATGCCGGTGCCATGCCATTCCATGCCATTCCATGCCATTCCATGCCATTCCATGCCATTCCATGCCATTCCATGCCATTCCATGCCATTCCATGCCATTCCATGCCATTCAATGCCGTGCCATGCCGTGCCATGCCGTGCCATGCCGTGCCATGCCGTGCCATGCCGGTGCCATGCCGTGCCATGCCGTGCCATGCCGGTGCCATGCCGGTGCCATGCCGTGCCATGCCGGTGCCATGCCGTGCCATGCCGGTGCCATGCCGGTGCCATGCCGTGCCATGCCGGTGCCATGCCGTGCCATGCCGGTGCCATGCCGTGCCATGCCGGTGCCATGCCGTGCCATGCCGGTGCCATGCCGTGCCATGCCGGTGCCATGCCGGTGCCATGCCGTGCCATGCCGGTGCCATGCCGTGCCATGCCGGTGCCATGCCGTGCCATGCCAGTGCCATGCCGTGCAATGCCGGTGCCATGCCGGTGCCATGCCGTGCCATGCCGGTGCCATGCCGTGCCATGCCGTGCCATGCCGGTGCCATGCCGTGCCATGCCGTGCCATGCCGTGCCATGCCGGTGCCATGCCGTGCCATGCCGGTGCCATGCCGGTGCCATGCCATTCCATGCCATTCCATGCCATTCCATGCCATTCCATGCCATTCCATGCCATTCCATGCCATTCCATGCCATTCCATGCCATTCCATGCCATTCCATGCCATTCCATGCCATTCCATGCCATTCCATGCCATTCCATGCCATTCCATGCCATTCCATGCCATTCCATGCCATTCCATGCCATTCCATGCCATTCCATGCCATTCCATGCCATTCCATGCCATTCCATGCCATTCCATGCCATTCCATGCCATTCCATGCCATTCCATGCCATTCCATGCCATTCCATGCCATTCCATGCCATTCCATGCCATTCCATGCCATTCCATGCCATTCCATGCCATTCCATGCCATTCCATGCCATTCCATGCCATTCCATGCCATTCAATGCCATTCCATGCCATTCAATGCCGTGCCATGCGGTGCCATGCCATTCCATGCCATTCCATGCCATTCCATGCCATTCCATGCCGTGCCATGCGGTGCCATGCCATTCCATGCCATTCCATGCCATTCCATGCCATTCCATGCCATTCCATGACATTCCATGCCATTCCATGCCATTCCATGCCATTCCATGCCATTCCATGCCATTCCATGCCATTCCATGCCATTCCATGCCATTCCATGCCATTCCATGCCATTCCATGCCATTCCATGCCATTCCATGCCATTCCATGCCATTCCATGCCATTCCATGCCATTCCATGCCGTTCCATGCCATTCAATGCCATTCCATGCCATTCAATGCCGTGCCATGCCATTCCATGCCATTCCATGCCGTGCCATGCGGTGCCATGCCATTCCATGTCATTCCATGCCATTCCATGCCATTCCATGCCATTCCATGCCATTCCATGTCATTCCATGCCATTCCATGCCATTCCATGCCATTCCATGCCATTCCATGCCATTCCATGCCATTCCATGCCATTCCATGCCATTCCATGCCATTCCATGCCATTCCATGCCATTCCATGCCATTCCATGCCATTCCATGCCATTCCATGCCATTCCATGCCATTCCATGCCATTCCATGCCATTCCATGCCATTCCATGCCATTCCATGCCATTCCATGCCATTCCATGCCATTCCATGCCATTCCATGCCATTCCATGCCATTCCATGCCATTCCATGCCATTCCATGCCATTCCATGCCATTCCATGCCATTCCATGCCATTCCATGCCATTCCATGCCATTCCATGCCATTCCATGCCATTCAATGCCGTGCCATGCCGTGCCATGCCGTGCCATGCCGGTGCCATGCCGTGCAATGCCGGTGCCATGCCGGTGCCATGCCGTGCCATGCCGGTGCCATGCCGTGCCATGCCGGTGCCATGCCGTGCCATGCCGGTGCCATGCCGTGCCATGCCGTGCCATGCCGGTGCCATGCCGTGCCATGCCGGTGCCATGCCGGTGCCATGCCGTGCCATGCCGGTGCCATGCCGTGCCATGCCGGTGCCATGCCGTGCCATGCCGGTGCCATGCCGTGCAATGCCGGTGCCATGCCGGTGCCATGCCGTGCCATGCCGGTGCCATGCCGTGCCATGCCGTGCCATGCCGGTGCCATGCCGTGCCATGCCGGTGCCATGCCGTGCCATGCCGGTGCCATGCCGTGCCATGCCGGTGCCATGCCGTGCCATGCCGGTGCCATGCCGTGCCATGCCGGTGCCATGCCGTGCCATGCCGGTGCCATGCCGTGCCATGCCATTCCATGCCATTCCATGCCATTCCATGCCATTCCATGCCATTCCATGCCATTCCATGCCATTCCATGCCATTCCATGCCATTCCATGCCACTCAATGCGGTGCCATGCCGTGCCATGCCGGTGCCATGCCGTGCCATGCCGGTGCCATGCCGTGCCATGCCGGTGCCATGCCGTGCCATGCCGGTGCCATGCCGTGCCATGCCGTGCCATGCCGTGCCATGCCGGTGCCATGCCGGTGCCATGCCATTCCATGTCATTCCATGCCATTCCATGCCGTGCCATGCCGGTGCCATGCCGTGCCATGCCGTGCCATGCCGGTGCCATGCCGTGCCATGCCGTGCCATGCCGGTGCCATGCCGGTGCCATGCCATTCCATGCCATTCCATGCCATTCCATGCCATTCCATGCCATTCCATGCCATTCCATGCCATTCCATGCCATTCCATGCCATTCCATGCCATTCCATGCCATTCCATGCCATTCCATGCCATTCCATGCCATTCCATGCCGTGCCATGCCGTGCCATGCCGTGCCATGCCGTGCCATGCCGGTGCCATGCCGTGCCATGCCGGTGCCATGCCGTGCCATGCCGTGCCATGCCGGTGCCATGCCGTGCCATGCCGTGCCATGCCGGTGCCATGCCGTGCCATGCCGTGCCATGCCGGTGCCATGCCGTGCCATGCCGTGCCATGCCGGTGCCATGCCGTGCCATGCCGGTGCCATGCCGTGCCATGCCGTGCCATGCCGGTGCCATGCCGGTGCCATGCCGGTGCCATGCCGTGCCATGCCGTGCCATGCCGTGCCATGCCGGTGCCATGCCGGTGCCATGCCATTCCATGTCATTCCATGCCATTCCATGCCGTGCCATGCCGGTGCCATGCCGTGCCATGCCGTGCCATGCCGGTGCCATGCCGTGCCATGCCGTGCCATGCCGGTGCCATGCCGGTGCCATGCCATTCCATGCCATTCCATGCCATTCCATGCCATTCCATGCCATTCCATGCCATTCCATGCCATTCCATGCCATTCCATGCCATTCCATGCCATTCCATGCCATTCCATGCCATTCCATGCCATTCCATGCCATTCCATGCCATTCCATGCCATTCCATGCCATTCCATGCCATTCCATGCCATTCCATGCCATTCCATGCCATTCCATGCCATTCCATGCCATTCCATGCCATTCCATGCCATTCCATGCCATTCCATGCCATTCCATGCCATTCCATGCCATTCCATGCCATTCCATGCCGTGCCATGCCGTGCCATGCCGTGCCATGCCGTGCCATGCCGGTGCCATGCCGTGCCATGCCGGTGCCATGCCGTGCCATGCCGTGCCATGCCGGTGCCATGCCGTGCCATGCCGTGCCATGCCGGTGCCATGCCGTGCCATGCCGTGCCATGCCGGTGCCATGCCGTGCCATGCCGTGCCATGCCGGTGCCATGCCGTGCCATGCCGGTGCCATGCCGTGCCATGCCGTGCCATGCCGGTGCCATGCCGGTGCCATGCCGGTGCCATGCCGGTGCCATGCCGTGCCATGCCGGTGCCATGCCGTGCCATGCCGGTGCCATGCCGTGCCATGCCGGTGCCATGCCGTGCCATGCCGGTGCCATGCCGTGCCATGCCGGTGCCATGACGTGCCATGCCGGTGCCATGCCGTGCCATGCCGGTGCCATGCCGTGCCATGCCGGTGCCATGCCGTGCCATGCCGGTGCCATGCCGTGCCATGCCGTGCCATGCCATTCCATGCCATTCCATGCCATTCCATGCCATTCCATGCCATTCCATGCCATTCCATGCCACTCAATGCGGTGCCATGCCGTGCCATGCCGTGCCATGCCGGTGCCATGCCGTGCCATGCCGGTGCCATGCCGTGCCATGCCGGTGCCATGCCGTGCCATGCCGGTGCCATGCCGTGCCATGCCGGTGCCATGCCGTGCCATGCCGGTGCCATGCCGTGCCATGCCGTGCCATGCCGTGCCATGCCGGTGCCATGCCGGTGCCATGCCATTCCATGTCATTCCATGCCATTCCATGCCATTCCATGCCATTCCATGCCATTCCATGCCATTCCATGCCATTCCATGCCATTCCATGCCATTCCATGGTATTCCATGCCATTCCATGCCATTCCATGACATTCCATGCCATTCCATGCCACTCCATGCCATTCCATGCCATTCCATGCCATTCCATGCCATTCCATGCCATTCCATGCCATTCCATGCCATTCCATGCCATTCCATGCCATTCCATGCCATTCCATGCCATTCCATGCCATTCCATGCCATTCCATGCCATTCCATGCCATTCCATGCCATTCCATGCCATTCCATGCCATTCCATGCCATTCCATGCCATTCCATGCCATTCCATGCCATTCCATGCCATTCCATGCCATTCCATGCCATTCCATGCCGTGCCATGCCGTGCCATGCCGGTGCCATGCCGGTGCCATGCCGTGCCATGCCGGTGCGATGCCATTCCATGCCATTCCATGGTATTCCATGCCATTCCATGCCATTCCATGACATTCCATGCCATTCCATGCCACTCCATGCCATTCCATGCCATTCCATGCCATTCCATGCCATTCCATGCCATTCCATGCCATTCCATGCCATTCCATGCCATTCCATGCCATTCCATGCCATTCCATGCCATTCCATGCCATTCCATGCCATTCCATGCCATTCCATGCCATTCCATGCCATTCCATGCCATTCCATGCCATTCCATGCCATTCCATGCCATTCCATGCCATTCCATGCCGTGCCATGCCGTGCCATGCCGGTGCCATGCCGGTGCCATGCCGTGCCATGCCGGTGCGATGCCATTCCATGCCATTCCATGCCATTCCATGCCATTCCATGCCATTCCATGCCATTCCATGCCATTCCATGCCATTCCATGCCGTGCCATGCCGTGCCATGCCGGTGCCATGCCGGTGCCATGCCGTGCCATGCCGGTGCGATGCCATTCCATGCCATTCCATGCCATTCCATGCCATTCCATGCCATTCCATGCCATTCCATGCCATTCCATGCCATTCCATGCCATTCCATGCCATTCCATGCCATTCCATGCCATTCCATGCCATTCCATGCCATTCCATGCCGTGCCATGCCATTCCATGCCGTGCCATGCCGTGCCATGCCGTGCCATGCCGGTGCCATGCCGTGCCATGCCGTGCCATGCCGGTGCCATGCCGTGCCATGCCGGTGCCATGCCGTGCCATGCCGTGCCATGCCGGTGCCATGCCGTGCCATGCCGGTGCCATGCCGTGCCATGCCGGTGCCATGCCGGTGCCATGCCGGTGCCATGCCGGTGCCATGCCGTGCCATGCCGGTGCCATGCCGTGCCATGCCGGTGCCATGCCGTGCCATGCCGGTGCCATGCCGTGCCATGCCGGTGCCATGCCGTGCCATGCCGGTGCCATGCCGTGCCATGCCGTGCCATGCCATTCCATGCCATTCCATGCCACTCAATGCGGTGCCATGCCGTGCCATGCCGGTGCCATGCCGTGCCATGCCGGTGCCATGCCGTGCCATGCCGGTGCCATGCCGTGCCATGCCGGTGCCATGCCGTGCCATGCCGTGCCATGCCGGTGCCATGCCGGTGCCATGCCATTCCATGCCATTCCATGCCATTCCATGCCATTCCATGCCATTCCATGCCATTCCATGCCATTCCATGCCATTCCATGCCATTCCATGCCATTCCATGCCATTCCATGCCATTCCATGCCATTCCATGCCATTCAATGCCGTGCCATGCCGTGCCATGCCGTGCCATGCCGTGCCATGCCGTGCCATGCCGGTGCCATGCCGTGCCATGCCGTGCCATGCCGGTGCCATGCCGGTGCCATGCCGTGCCATGCCGGTGCCATGCCGTGCCATGCCGGTGCCATGCCGGTGCCATGCCGTGCCATGCCGGTGCCATGCCGTGCCATGCCGGTGCCATGCCGTGCCATGCCGGTGCCATGCCGTGCCATGCCGGTGCCATGCCGTGCCATGCCGGTGCCATGCCGGTGCCATGCCGTGCCATGCCGGTGCCATGCCGTGCCATGCCAGTGCCATGCCGTGCAATGCCGGTGCCATGCCGGTGCCATGCCGTGCCATGCCGGTGCCATGCCGTGCCATGCCGTGCCATGCCGGTGCCATGCCGTGCCATGCCGTGCCATGCCGGTGCCATGCCGTGCCATGCCGGTGCCATGCCGGTGCCATGCCATTCCATGCCATTCCATGCCATTCCATGCCATTCCATGCCATTCCATGCCATTCCATGCCATTCCATGCCATTCCATGCCATTCCATGCCATTCCATGCCATTCCATGCCATTCCATGCCATTCCATGCCATTCCATGCCATTCCATGCCATTCCATGCCATTCCATGCCATTCCATGCCATTCCATGCCATTCCATGCCATTCCATGCCATTCCATGCCATTCCATGCCATTCCATGCCATTCCATGCCATTCCATGCCATTCCATGCCATTCCATGCCATTCCATGCCATTCCATGCCATTCCATGCCATTCCATGCCATTCCATGCCATTCCATGCCATTCCATGCCATTCAATGCCATTCCATGCCATTCAATGCCGTGCCATGCGGTGCCATGCCATTCCATGCCATTCCATGCCATTCCATGCCGTGCCATGCGGTGCCATGCCATTCCATGCCATTCCATGCCATTCCATGCCATTCCATGACATTCCATGCCATTCCATGCCATTCCATGCCATTCCATGCCATTCCATGCCATTCCATGCCATTCCATGCCATTCCATGCCATTCCATGCCATTCCATGCCATTCCATGCCATTCCATGCCATTCCATGCCATTCCATGCCATTCAATGCCGGTGCCATGCCGTGCCATGCCGTGCCATGCCGTGCCATGCCGGTGCCATGCCGTGCAATGCCGGTGCCATGCCGGTGCCATGCCGTGCCATGCCGGTGCCATGCCGTGCCATGCCGGTGCCATGCCGTGCCATGCCGGTGCCATGCCGTGCCATGCCGTGCCATGCCGGTGCCATGCCGTGCCATGCCGGTGCCATGCCGGTGCCATGCCGTGCCATGCCGGTGCCATGCCGTGCCATGCCGGTGCCATGCCGTGCCATGCCGGTGCCATGCCGTGCAATGCCGGTGCCATGCCGGTGCCATGCCGTGCCATGCCGGTGCCATGCCGTGCCATGCCGTGCCATGCCGGTGCCATGCCGTGCCATGCCGGTGCCATGCCGTGCCATGCCGGTGCCATGCCGTGCCATGCCGGTGCCATGCCGTGCCATGCCGGTGCCATGCCGTGCCATGCCATTCCATGCCATTCCATGCCATTCCATGCCATTCCATGCCATTCCATGCCATTCCATGCCATTTCATGCCATTCCATGCCATTCCATGCCACTCAATGCGGTGCCATGCCGTGCCATGCCGGTGCCATGCCGTGCCATGCCGGTGCCATGCCGTGCCATGCCGGTGCCATGCCGGTGCCATGCCGTGCCATGCCGTGCCATGCCGTGCCATGCCGGTGCCATGCCGGTGCCATGCCATTCCATGTCATTCCATGCCATTCCATGCCGTGCCATGCCGGTGCCATGCCGTGCCATGCCGTGCCATGCCGGTGCCATGCCGTGCCATGCCGTGCCATGCCGGTGCCATGCCGGTGCCATGCCATTCCATGCCATTCCATGCCATTCCATGCCATTCCATGCCATTCCATGCCATTCCATGCCATTCCATGCCATTCCATGCCATTCCATGCCATTCCATGCCATTCCATGCCATTCCATGCCATTCCATGCCATTCCATGCCATTCCATGCCATTCCATGCCATTCCATGCCATTCCATGCCATTCCATGCCATTCCATGCCATTCCATGCCATTCCATGCCATTCCATGCCATTCCATGCCATTCCATGCCATTCCATGCCATTCCATGCCATTCCATGCCATTCCATGCCATTCCATGCCATTCCATGCCATTCCATGCCATTCCATGCCATTCCATGCCATTCCATGCCATTCCATGCCATTCCATGCCATTCCATGCCATTCCATGCCATTCCATGCCATTCCATGCCGTGCCATGCCGTGCCATGCCGTGCCATGCCGGTGCCATGCCGTGCCATGCCGGTGCCATGCCGTGCCATGCCGTGCCATGCCGGTGCCATGCCGTGCCATGCCGTGCCATGCCGGTGCCATGCCGTGCCATGCCGTGCCATGCCGGTGCCATGCCGTGCCATGCCGTGCCATGCCGGTGCCATGCCGTGCCATGCCGTGCCATGCCGGTGCCATGCCGTGCCATGCCGGTGCCATGCCGTGCCATGCCGTGCCATGCCGGTGCCATGCCGTGCCATGCCGGTGCCATGCCGGTGCCATGCCGGTGCCATGCCGGTGCCATGCCGTGCCATGCCGGTGCCATGCCGTGCCATGCCGGTGCCATGCCGTGCCATGCCGGTGCCATGACGTGCCATGCCGGTGCCATGCCATTCCATGCCATTCCATGCCATTCCATGCCATTCCATGCCATTCCATGCCATTCCATGCCATTCCATGCCATTCCATGCCATTCCATGCCATTCCATGCCATTCCATGCCATTCCATGCCATTCCATGCCATTCAATGCCGTGCCATGCCGTGCCATGCCGTGCCATGCCGGTGCCATGCCGTGCCATACCGGTGCCATGCCGTGCCATGCCGGTGCCATGCCGTGCCATGCCGGTGCCATGCCGTGCCATGCCGTGCCATGCCGGTGCCATGCCGTGCCATGCCGTGCCATGCCGGTGCCATGCCGTGCCATGCCGGTGCCATGCCGTGCCATGCCGGTGCCATGCCGGTGCCATGCCGTGCCATGCCGGTGCCATGCCGTGCCATGCCGGTGCCATGCCGTGCCATGCCGGTGCCATGCCGTGCCATGCCGGTGCCATGCCGGTGCCATGCCGTGCCATGCCGGTGCCATGCCGTGCCATGCCGGTGCCATGCCGTGCCATGCCAGTGCCATGCCGTGCAATGCCGGTGCCATGCCGGTGCCATGCCGTGCCATGCCGGTGCCATGCCGTGCCATGCCGGTGCCATGCCGTGCCATGCCGTGCCATGCCGGTGCCATGCCGTGCCATGCCGTGCCATGCCGGTGCCATGCCGTGCCATGCCGGTGCCATGCCGGTGCCATGCCATTCCATGCCATTCCATGCCATTCCATGCCATTCCATGCCATTCCATGCCATTCCATGCCATTCCATGCCATTCCATGCCATTCCATGCCATTCCATGCCATTCCATGCCATTCCATGCCATTCCATGCCATTCCATGCCATTCCATGCCATTCCATGCCATTCCATGCCATTCCATGCCATTCCATGCCATTCCATGCCATTCCATGCCATTCCATGCCATTCCATGCCATTCCATGCCATTCCATGCCATTCCATGCCATTCCATGCCATTCCATGCCATTCCATGCCATTCCATGCCATTCCATGCCATTCCATGCCATTCCATGCCATTCCATGCCATTCCATGCCATTCAATGCCATTCCATGCCATTCAATGCCGTGCCATGCGGTGCCATGCCATTCCATGCCATTCCATGCCATTCCATGCCATTCCATGCCGTGCCATGCGGTGCCATGCCATTCCATGCCATTCCATGCCATTCCATGCCATTCCATGCCATTCCATGACATTCCATGCCATTCCATGCCATTCCATGCCATTCCATGCCATTCCATGCCATTCCATGCCATTCCATGCCATTCCATGCCATTCCATGCCATTCCATGCCATTCCATGCCATTCCATGCCATTCCATGCCATTCCATGCCATTCCATGCCATTCCATGCCATTCCATGCCATTCCATGCCATTCCATGCCATTCCATGCCGTTCCATGCCATTCAATGCCATTCCATGCCATTCAATGCCGTGCCATGCCATTCCATGCCATTCCATGCCGTGCCATGCGGTGCCATGCCATTCCATGTCATTCCATGCCATTCCATGCCATTCCATGCCATTCCATGCCATTCCATGTCATTCCATGCCATTCCATGCCATTCCATGCCATTCCATGCCATTCCATGCCATTCCATGCCATTCCATGCCATTCCATGCCATTCCATGCCATTCCATGCCATTCCATGCCATTCCATGCCATTCCATGCCATTCCATGCCATTCCATGCCATTCCATGCCATTCCATGCCATTCCATGCCATTCCATGCCATTCCATGCCATTCCATGCCATTCCATGCCATTCCATGCCATTCCATGCCATTCCATGCCATTCCATGCCATTCCATGCCATTCCATGCCATTCCATGCCATTCCATGCCATTCCATGCCATTCCATGCCATTCCATGCCATTCCATGCCATTCCATGCCATTCCATGCCATTCCATGCCATTCCATGCCATTCCATGCCATTCCATGCCATTCCATGCCATTCAATGCCGTGCCATGCCGTGCCATGCCGTGCCATGCCGTGCCATGCCGGTGCCATGCCGTGCAATGCCGGTGCCATGCCGGTGCCATGCCGTGCCATGCCGGTGCCATGCCGTGCCATGCCGGTGCCATGCCGTGCCATGCCGGTGCCATGCCGTGCCATGCCGTGCCATGCCGGTGCCATGCCGTGCCATGCCGGTGCCATGCCGGTGCCATGCCGTGCCATGCCGGTGCCATGCCGTGCCATGCCGGTGCCATGCCGTGCCATGCCGGTGCCATGCCGTGCAATGCCGGTGCCATGCCGGTGCCATGCCGTGCCATGCCGGTGCCATGCCGTGCCATGCCGTGCCATGCCGGTGCCATGCCGTGCCATGCCGGTGCCATGCCGTGCCATGCCGGTGCCATGCCGTGCCATGCCGGTGCCATGCCGTGCCATGCCGGTGCCATGCCGTGCCATGCCGGTGCCATGCCGTGCCATGCCGGTGCCATGCCGTGCCATGCCATTCCATGCCATTCCATGCCATTCCATGCCATTCCATGCCATTCCATGCCATTCCATGCCATTCCATGCCATTCCATGCCACTCAATGCGGTGCCATGCCGTGCCATGCCGGTGCCATGCCGTGCCATGCCGGTGCCATGCCGTGCCATGCCGGTGCCATGCCGTGCCATGCCGGTGCCATGCCGTGCCATGCCGTGCCATGCCGTGCCATGCCGGTGCCATGCCGGTGCCATGCCATTCCATGTCATTCCATGCCATTCCATGCCGTGCCATGCCGGTGCCATGCCGTGCCATGCCGTGCCATGCCGTGCCATGCCGGTGCCATGCCGTGCCATGCCGTGCCATGCCGGTGCCATGCCGGTGCCATGCCATTCCATGCCATTCCATGCCATTCCATGCCATTCCATGCCATTCCATGCCATTCCATGCCATTCCATGCCATTCCATGCCATTCCATGCCATTCCATGCCATTCCATGCCGTGCCATGCCGTGCCATGCCGTGCCATGCCGTGCCATGCCGGTGCCATGCCGTGCCATGCCGGTGCCATGCCGTGCCATGCCGTGCCATGCCGGTGCCATGCCGTGCCATGCCGTGCCATGCCGGTGCCATGCCGTGCCATGCCGTGCCATGCCGGTGCCATGCCGTGCCATGCCGTGCCATGCCGGTGCCATGCCGTGCCATGCCGGTGCCATGCCGTGCCATGCCGTGCCATGCCGGTGCCATGCCGGTGCCATGCCGGTGCCATGCCGTGCCATGCCGTGCCATGCCGTGCCATGCCGGTGCCATGCCGGTGCCATGCCATTCCATGTCATTCCATGCCATTCCATGCCGTGCCATGCCGGTGCCATGCCGTGCCATGCCGTGCCATGCCGGTGCCATGCCGTGCCATGCCGTGCCATGCCGGTGCCATGCCGGTGCCATGCCATTCCATGCCATTCCATGCCATTCCATGCCATTCCATGCCATTCCATGCCATTCCATGCCATTCCATGCCATTCCATGCCATTCCATGCCATTCCATGCCATTCCATGCCATTCCATGCCATTCCATGCCATTCCATGCCATTCCATGCCATTCCATGCCATTCCATGCCATTCCATGCCATTCCATGCCATTCCATGCCATTCCATGCCATTCCATGCCATTCCATGCCATTCCATGCCATTCCATGCCATTCCATGCCATTCCATGCCATTCCATGCCATTCCATGCCGTGCCATGCCGTGCCATGCCGTGCCATGCCGTGCCATGCCGGTGCCATGCCGTGCCATGCCGGTGCCATGCCGTGCCATGCCGTGCCATGCCGGTGCCATGCCGTGCCATGCCGTGCCATGCCGGTGCCATGCCGTGCCATGCCGTGCCATGCCGGTGCCATGCCGTGCCATGCCGTGCCATGCCGGTGCCATGCCGTGCCATGCCGTGCCATGCCGGTGCCATGCCGGTGCCATGCCGGTGCCATGCCGGTGCCATGCCGTGCCATGCCGGTGCCATGCCGTGCCATGCCGGTGCCATGCCGTGCCATGCCGGTGCCATGCCGTGCCATGCCGGTGCCATGCCGTGCCATGCCGGTGCCATGCCGTGCCATGCCGGTGCCATGACGTGCCATGCCGGTGCCATGCCGTGCCATGCCGGTGCCATGCCGTGCCATGCCGGTGCCATGCCGTGCCATGCCGGTGCCATGCCGTGCCATGCCGTGCCATGCCATTCCATGCCATTCCATGCCATTCCATGCCATTCCATGCCATTCCATGCCATTCCATGCCACTCAATGCGGTGCCATGCCGTGCCATGCCGTGCCATGCCGGTGCCATGCCGTGCCATGCCGGTGCCATGCCGTGCCATGCCGGTGCCATGCCGTGCCATGCCGGTGCCATGCCGTGCCATGCCGGTGCCATGCCGTGCCATGCCGTGCCATGCCGTGCCATGCCGGTGCCATGCCGGTGCCATGCCATTCCATGTCATTCCATGCCATTCCATGCCATTCCATGCCATTCCATGCCATTCCATGCCATTCCATGCCATTCCATGCCATTCCATGGTATTCCATGCCATTCCATGCCATTCCATGACATTCCATGCCATTCCATGCCACTCCATGCCATTCCATGCCATTCCATGCCATTCCATGCCATTCCATGCCATTCCATGCCATTCCATGCCATTCCATGCCATTCCATGCCATTCCATGCCATTCCATGCCATTCCATGCCATTCCATGCCATTCCATGCCATTCCATGCCATTCCATGCCATTCCATGCCATTCCATGCCATTCCATGCCATTCCATGCCGTGCCATGCCGTGCCATGCCGGTGCCATGCCGGTGCCATGCCGTGCCATGCCGGTGCGATGCCATTCCATGCCATTCCATGGTATTCCATGCCATTCCATGCCATTCCATGACATTCCATGCCATTCCATGCCACTCCATGCCATTCCATGCCATTCCATGCCATTCCATGCCATTCCATGCCATTCCATGCCATTCCATGCCATTCCATGCCATTCCATGCCATTCCATGCCATTCCATGCCATTCCATGCCATTCCATGCCATTCCATGCCATTCCATGCCATTCCATGCCATTCCATGCCATTCCATGCCGTGCCATGCCGGTGCCATGCCGGTGCCATGCCGTGCCATGCCGGTGCGATGCCATTCCATGCCATTCCATGCCATTCCATGCCATTCCATGCCATTCCATGCCATTCCATGCCATTCCATGCCATTCCATGCCGTGCCATGCCGTGCCATGCCGGTGCCATGCCGGTGCCATGCCGTGCCATGCCGGTGCGATGCCATTCCATGCCATTCCATGCCACTCAATGCGGTGCCATGCCGTGCCATGCCGGTGCCATGCCGTGCCATGCCGGTGCCATGCCGTGCCATGCCGGTGCCATGCCGTGCCATGCCGGTGCCATGCCGTGCCATGCCGGTGCCATGCCGTGCCATGCCGTGCCATGCCGGTGCCATGCCGGTGCCATGCCATTCCATGCCATTCCATGCCATTCCATGCCATTCCATGCCATTCCATGCCATTCCATGCCATTCCATGCCATTCCATGCCATTCCATGCCATTCCATGCCATTCCATGCCATTCCATGCCATTCCATGCCATTCAATGCCGTGCCATGCCGTGCCATGCCGTGCCATGCCGTGCCATGCCGTGCCATGCCGGTGCCATGCCGTGCCATGCCGTGCCATGCCGGTGCCATGCCGGTGCCATGCCGTGCCATGCCGGTGCCATGCCGTGCCATGCCGGTGCCATGCCGGTGCCATGCCGTGCCATGCCGGTGCCATGCCGTGCCATGCCGGTGCCATGCCGTGCCATGCCGGTGCCATGCCGTGCCATGCCGGTGCCATGCCGTGCCATGCCGGTGCCATGCCGGTGCCATGCCGTGCCATGCCGGTGCCATGCCGTGCCATGCCGGTGCCATGCCGTGCCATGCCAGTGCCATGCCGTGCAATGCCGGTGCCATGCCGGTGCCATGCCGTGCCATGCCGGTGCCATGCCGTGCCATGCCGTGCCATGCCGGTGCCATGCCGTGCCATGCCGTGCCATGCCGGTGCCATGCCGTGCCATGCCGGTGCCATGCCGGTGCCATGCCATTCCATGCCATTCCATGCCATTCCATGCCATTCCATGCCATTCCATGCCATTCCATGCCATTCCATGCCATTCCATGCCATTCCATGCCATTCCATGCCATTCCATGCCATTCCATGCCATTCCATGCCATTCCATGCCATTCCATGCCATTCCATGCCATTCCATGCCATTCCATGCCATTCCATGCCATTCCATGCCATTCCATGCCATTCCATGCCATTCCATGCCATTCCATGCCATTCCATGCCATTCCATGCCATTCCATGCCATTCCATGCCATTCCATGCCATTCCATGCCATTCCATGCCATTCCATGCCATTCCATGCCATTCCATGCCATTCCATGCCATTCCATGCCATTCCATGCCATTCCATGCCATTCCATGCCATTCCATGCCATTCCATGCCATTCAATGCCATTCCATGCCATTCAATGCCGTGCCATGCGGTGCCATGCCATTCCATGCCATTCCATGCCATTCCATGCCGTGCCATGCGGTGCCATGCCATTCCATGCCATTCCATGCCATTCCATGCCATTCCATGACATTCCATGCCATTCCATGCCATTCCATGCCATTCCATGCCATTCCATGCCATTCCATGCCATTCCATGCCATTCCATGCCATTCCATGCCATTCCATGCCATTCCATGCCATTCAATGCCGGTGCCATGCCGTGCCATGCCGTGCCATGCCGTGCCATGCCGGTGCCATGCCGTGCAATGCCGGTGCCATGCCGGTGCCATGCCGTGCCATGCCGGTGCCATGCCGTGCCATGCCGGTGCCATGCCGTGCCATGCCGGTGCCATGCCGTGCCATGCCGTGCAATGCCGGTGCCATGCCGGTGCCATGCCGTGCCATGCCGGTGCCATGCCGTGCCATGCCGGTGCCATGCCGTGCCATGCCGGTGCCATGCCGTGCCATGCCGTGCCATGCCGGTGCCATGCCGTGCCATGCCGGTGCCATGCCGGTGCCATGCCGTGCCATGCCGGTGCCATGCCGTGCCATGCCGGTGCCATGCCGTGCCATGCCGGTGCCATGCCGTGCCATGCCGGTGCCATGCCGTGCAATGCCGGTGCCATGCCGGTGCCATGCCGTGCCATGCCGGTGCCATGCCGTGCCATGCCGTGCCATGCCGGTGCCATGCCGTGCCATGCCGGTGCCATGCCGTGCCATGCCGGTGCCATGCCGTGCCATGCCGGTGCCATGCCGTGCCATGCCGGTGCCATGCCGTGCCATGCCGGTGCCATGCCGTGCCATGCCATTCCATGCCATTCCATGCCATTCCATGCCATTCCATGCCATTCCATGCCATTCCATGCCATTCCATGCCATTCCATGCCATTCCATGCCACTCAATGCGGTGCCATGCCGTGCCATGCCGGTGCCATGCCGTGCCATGCCGGTGCCATGCCGTGCCATGCCGGTGCCATGCCGTGCCATGCCGGTGCCATGCCGTGCCATGCCGTGCCATGCCGTGCCATGCCGGTGCCATGCCGGTGCCATGCCATTCCATGTCATTCCATGCCATTCCATGCCGTGCCATGCCGGTGCCATGCCGGTGCCATGCCGGTGCCATGCCATTCCATGCCATTCCATGCCATTCCATGCCATTCCATGCCATTCCATGCCATTCCATGCCATTCCATGCCATTCCATGCCATTCCATGCCATTCCATGCCATTCCATGCCATTCCATGCCATTCCATGCCATTCCATGCCATTCCATGCCATTCCATGCCATTCCATGCCATTCCATGCCATTCCATGCCATTCCATGCCATTCCATGCCATTCCATGCCATTCCATGCCATTCCATGCCATTCCATGCCATTCCATGCCATTCCATGCCATTCCATGCCATTCCATGCCATTCCATGCCATTCCATGCCATTCCATGCCATTCCATGCCATTCCATGCCATTCCATGCCGTGCCATGCCGTGCCATGCCGTGCCATGCCGGTGCCATGCCGTGCCATGCCGTGCCATGCCGGTGCCATGCCGTGCCATGCCGTGCCATGCCGGTGCCATGCCGTGCCATGCCGTGCCATGCCGGTGCCATGCCGTGCCATGCCGTGCCATGCCGGTGCCATGCCGTGCCATGCCGTGCCATGCCGGTGCCATGCCGTGCCATGCCGGTGCCATGCCGTGCCATGCCGTGCCATGCCGGTGCCATGCCGTGCCATGCCGGTGCCATGCCGGTGCCATGCCGGTGCCATGCCGGTGCCATGCCGTGCCATGCCGGTGCCATGCCGTGCCATGCCGGTGCCATGCCGTGCCATGCCGGTGCCATGACGTGCCATGCCGGTGCCATGCCATTCCATGCCATTCCATGCCATTCCATGCCATTCCATGCCATTCCATGCCATTCCATGCCATTCCATGCCATTCCATGCCATTCCATGCCATTCCATGCCATTCCATGCCATTCCATGCCATTCCATGCCATTCAATGCCGTGCCATGCCGTGCCATGCCGTGCCATGCCGGTGCCATGCCGTGCCATGCCGGTGCCATGCCGTGCCATGCCGGTGCCATGCCGTGCCATGCCGGTGCCATGCCGTGCCATGCCGTGCCATGCCGGTGCCATGCCGTGCCATGCCGTGCCATGCCGGTGCCATGCCGTGCCATGCCGGTGCCATGCCGTGCCATGCCGGTGCCATGCCGGTGCCATGCCGTGCCATGCCGGTGCCATGCCGTGCCATGCCGGTGCCATGCCGTGCCATGCCGGTGCCATGCCGTGCCATGCCGGTGCCATGCCGGTGCCATGCCGTGCCATGCCGGTGCCATGCCGTGCCATGCCGGTGCCATGCCGTGCCATGCCAGTGCCATGCCGTGCAATGCCGGTGCCATGCCGGTGCCATGCCGTGCCATGCCGGTGCCATGCCGTGCCATGCCGTGCCATGCCGGTGCCATGCCGTGCCATGCCGTGCCATGCCGGTGCCATGCCGTGCCATGCCGGTGCCATGCCGGTGCCATGCCATTCCATGCCATTCCATGCCATTCCATGCCATTCCATGCCATTCCATGCCATTCCATGCCATTCCATGCCATTCCATGCCATTCCATGCCATTCCATGCCATTCCATGCCATTCCATGCCATTCCATGCCATTCCATGCCATTCCATGCCATTCCATGCCATTCCATGCCATTCCATGCCATTCCATGCCATTCCATGCCATTCCATGCCATTCCATGCCATTCCATGCCATTCCATGCCATTCAATGCCATTCCATGCCATTCAATGCCGTGCCATGCCGTGCCATGCGGTGCCATGCCATTCCATGCCATTCCATGCCGTGCCATGCGGTGCCATGCCATTCCATGCCATTCCATGCCATTCCATGCCATTCCATGCCATTCCATGCCATTCCATGCCATTCCATGCCATTCCATGCCATTCCATGCCATTCCATGCCATTCCATGCCATTCCATGCCATTCCATGCCATTCCATGCCATTCCATGCCATTCCATGCCATTCCATGCCATTCCATGCCATTCCATGCCATTCCATGCCATTCCATGCCATTCCATGCCATTCCATGCCATTCCATGCCATTCCATGCCATTCCATGCCATTCCATGCCATTCCATGCCATTCCATGCCGTTCCATGCCATTCAATGCCATTCCATGCCATTCAATGCCGTGCCATGCCATTCCATGCCATTCCATGCCGTGCCATGCGGTGCCATGCCATTCCATGCCATTCCATGCCATTCCATGCCATTCCATGCCATTCCATGCCATTCCATGCCATTCCATGCCATTCCATGCCATTCCATGCCATTCCATGCCATTCCATGCCATTCCATGCCATTCCATGCCATTCCATGCCATTCCATGCCATTCCATGCCATTCCATGCCATTCCATGCCATTCCATGCCATTCCATGCCATTCCATGCCATTCCATGCCATTCCATGCCATTCCATGCCATTCCATGCCATTCCATGCCATTCCATGCCATTCCATGCCATTCCATGCCATTCAATGCCGTGCCATGCCGTGCCATGCCGTGCCATGCCGTGCCATGCCGGTGCCATGCCGTGCCATGCCGTGCCATGCCGTGCCATGCCGGTGCCATGCCGTGCCATGCCGGTGCCATGCCGTGCCATGCCGGTGCCATGCCATTCCATGTCATTCCATGCCATTCCATGCCATTCCATGCCCTTCCATGCCATTCCATGCCATTCCATGCCATTCCATGCCATTCCATGCCATTCCATGCCATTCCATGCCATTCCATGCCATTCCATGCCATTCCATGCCATTCCATGCCATTCCATGCCATTCCATGCCATTCCATGCCATTCCATGCCATTCCATGCCATTCCATGCCATTCCATGCCATTCCATGCCATTCCATGCCGTGCCATGCCGTGCCATGCCGTGCCATGCCGTGCCATGCCGGGCCATGCCGTGCCATGCCGGTGCCATGCCGTGCCATGCCGTGCCATGCCGGTGCCATGCCGTGCCATGCCGTGCCATGCCGGTGCCATGCCGTGCCATGCCGTGCCATGCCGGTGCCATGCCGTGCCATGCCGTGCCATGCCGTGCCATGCCGGTGCCATGCCGGTGCCATGCCATTCCATGTCATTCCATGCCATTCCATGCCATTCCATGCCATTCCATGCCATTCCATGCCATTCCATGCCATTCCATGCCATTCCATGCCATTCCATGCCATTCCATGGTATTCCATGCCATTCCATGCCATTCCATGACATTCCATGCCATTCCATGCCATTCCATGCCATTCCATGCCATTCCATGCCATTCCATGCCATTCCATGCCATTCCATGCCATTCCATGCCATTCCATGCCATTCCATGCCATTCCATGCCATTCCATGCCATTCCATGCCATTCCATGCCATTCCATGCCATTCCATGCCATTCCATGCCATTCCATGCCATTCCATGCCATTCCATGCCATTCCATGCCATTCCATGCCATTCCATGCCATTCCATGCCATTCCATGCCATTCCATGCCATTCCATGCCATTCCATGCCATTCCATGCCATTCCATGCCATTCCATGCCATTCCATGCCATTCCATGCCATTCCATGCCATTCCATGCCATTCCATGCCATTCCATGCCATTCCATGCCATTCCATGCCATTCCATGCCATTCCATGCCATTCCATGCCATTCCATGCCATTCCATGCCATTCCATGCCATTCCATGCCATTCCATGCCATTCCATGCCATTCCATGCCATTCCATGCCATTCCATGCCATTCCATGCCATTCCATGCCATTCCATGCCGTTCCATGCCATTCCATGCCATTCCATGCCATTCCATGCCATTCCATGCCATTCCATGCCATTCCATGCCATTCCATGCCATTCAATGCCATTCCATGCCATTCAATGCCGTGCCATGCGGTGCCATGCCATTCCATGCCATTCCATGCCATTCCATGCCGTGCCATGCGGTGCCATGCCATTCCATGCCATTCCATGCCATTCCATGCCATTCCATGACATTCCATGCCATTCCATGCCATTCCATGCCATTCCATGCCATTCCATGCCATTCCATGCCATTCCATGCCATTCCATGCCATTCCATGCCATTCCATGCCATTCCATGCCATTCCATGCCATTCCATGCCATTCCATGCCATTCCATGCCATTCCATGCCATTCCATGCCATTCCATGCCATTCAATGCCGGTGCCATGCCGTGCCATGCCGTGCCATGCCGTGCCATGCCGGTGCCATGCCGTGCAATGCCGGTGCCATGCCGGTGCCATGCCGTGCCATGCCGGTGCCATGCCGTGCCATGCCGGTGCCATGCCGTGCCATGCCGGTGCCATGCCGTGCCATGCCGTGCCATGCCGGTGCCATGCCGTGCCATGCCGGTGCCATGCCGGTGCCATGCCGTGCCATGCCGGTGCCATGCCGTGCCATGCCGGTGCCATGCCGTGCCATGCCGGTGCCATGCCGTGCAATGCCGGTGCCATGCCGGTGCCATGCCGTGCCATGCCGGTGCCATGCCGTGCCATGCCGTGCCATGCCGGTGCCATGCCGTGCCATGCCGGTGCCATGCCGTGCCATGCCGGTGCCATGCCGTGCCATGCCGGTGCCATGCCGTGCCATGCCGGTGCCATGCCGTGCCATGCCATTCCATGCCATTCCATGCCATTCCATGCCATTCCATGCCATTCCATGCCATTCCATGCCATTCCATGCCATTCCATGCCATTCCATGCCACTCAATGCGGTGCCATGCCGTGCCATGCCGGTGCCATGCCGTGCCATGCCGGTGCCATGCCGTGCCATGCCGGTGCCATGCCGTGCCATGCCGGTGCCATGCCGTGCCATGCCGTGCCATGCCGTGCCATGCCGGTGCCATGCCGGTGCCATGCCATTCCATGTCATTCCATGCCATTCCATGCCGTGCCATGCCGGTGCCATGCCGTGCCATGCCGTGCCATGCCGGTGCCATGCCGTGCCATGCCGTGCCATGCCGGTGCCATGCCGGTGCCATGCCATTCCATGCCATTCCATGCCATTCCATGCCATTCCATGCCATTCCATGCCATTCCATGCCATTCCATGCCATTCCATGCCATTCCATGCCATTCCATGCCATTCCATGCCATTCCATGCCATTCCATGCCATTCCATGCCATTCCATGCCATTCCATGCCATTCCATGCCATTCCATGCCATTCCATGCCATTCCATGCCATTCCATGCCATTCCATGCCATTCCATGCCATTCCATGCCATTCCATGCCATTCCATGCCATTCCATGCCATTCCATGCCATTCCATGCCATTCCATGCCATTCCATGCCATTCCATGCCATTCCATGCCATTCCATGCCATTCCATGCCATTCCATGCCGTGCCATGCCGTGCCATGCCGTGCCATGCCGGTGCCATGCCGTGCCATGCCGGTGCCATGCCGTGCCATGCCGTGCCATGCCGGTGCCATGCCGTGCCATGCCGTGCCATGCCGGTGCCATGCCGTGCCATGCCGTGCCATGCCGGTGCCATGCCGTGCCATGCCGTGCCATGCCGGTGCCATGCCGTGCCATGCCGTGCCATGCCGGTGCCATGCCGTGCCATGCCGGTGCCATGCCGTGCCATGCCGTGCCATGCCGGTGCCATGCCGTGCCATGCCGGTGCCATGCCGGTGCCATGCCGGTGCCATGCCGGTGCCATGCCGTGCCATGCCGGTGCCATGCCGTGCCATGCCGGTGCCATGACGTGCCATGCCGGTGCCATGCCATTCCATGCCATTCCATGCCGGTGCCATGCCATTCCATGCCATTCCATGCCATTCCATGCCATTCCATGCCATTCCATGCCATTCCATGCCATTCCATGCCATTCCATGCCATTCCATGCCATTCCATGCCATTCCATGCCATTCCATGCCATTCCATGCCATTCCATGCCATTCCATGCCATTCCATGCCATTCAATGCCGTGCCATGCCGTGCCATGCCGTGCCATGCCGGTGCCATGCCGTGCCATACCGGTGCCATGCCGTGCCATGCCGGTGCCATGCCGTGCCATGCCGGTGCCATGCCGTGCCATGCCGTGCCATGCCGGTGCCATGCCGTGCCATGCCGTGCCATGCCGGTGCCATGCCGTGCCATGCCGGTGCCATGCCGTGCCATGCCGGTGCCATGCCGGTGCCATGCCGTGCCATGCCGGTGCCATGCCGTGCCATGCCGGTGCCATGCCGTGCCATGCCGGTGCCATGCCGTGCCATGCCGGTGCCATGCCGGTGCCATGCCGTGCCATGCCGGTGCCATGCCGTGCCATGCCGGTGCCATGCCGTGCCATGCCAGTGCCATGCCGTGCAATGCCGGTGCCATGCCGGTGCCATGCC
Source organism: Cryptus armator (assembly GCA_963971235.1). Taxonomy (NCBI): domain Eukaryota; kingdom Metazoa; phylum Arthropoda; class Insecta; order Hymenoptera; family Ichneumonidae; genus Cryptus; species Cryptus armator. The sequence goes on along the minus strand of CAXARG010000095.1, from coordinate 120,661 downwards.
GTGCCATGCCGGTGCCATGCCGTGCCATGCCGTGCCATGCCGGTGCCATGCCGTGCCATGCCGTGCCATGCCGGTGCCATGCCGTGCCATGCCGGTGCCATGCCGGTGCCATGCCATTCCATGCCATTCCATGCCATTCCATGCCATTCCATGCCATTCCATGCCATTCCATGCCATTCCATGCCATTCCATGCCATTCCATGCCATTCCATGCCATTCCATGCCATTCCATGCCATTCCATGCCATTCCATGCCATTCCATGCCATTCCATGCCATTCCATGCCATTCCATGCCATTCCATGCCATTCCATGCCATTCCATGCCATTCCATGCCATTCCATGCCATTCCATGCCATTCCATGCCATTCCATGCCATTCCATGCCATTCCATGCCATTCCATGCCATTCCATGCCATTCCATGCCATTCCATGCCATTCCATGCCATTCAATGCCATTCCATGCCATTCAATGCCGTGCCATGCGGTGCCATGCCATTCCATGCCATTCCATGCCATTCCATGCCATTCCATGCCGTGCCATGCGGTGCCATGCCATTCCATGCCATTCCATGCCATTCCATGCCATTCCATGCCATTCCATGACATTCCATGCCATTCCATGCCATTCCATGCCATTCCATGCCATTCCATGCCATTCCATGCCATTCCATGCCATTCCATGCCATTCCATGCCATTCCATGCCATTCCATGCCATTCCATGCCATTCCATGCCATTCCATGCCATTCCATGCCATTCCATGCCATTCCATGCCATTCCATGCCATTCCATGCCATTCCATGCCATTCCATGCCGTTCCATGCCATTCAATGCCATTCCATGCCATTCAATGCCGTGCCATGCCATTCCATGCCATTCCATGCCGTGCCATGCGGTGCCATGCCATTCCATGTCATTCCATGCCATTCCATGCCATTCCATGCCATTCCATGCCATTCCATGTCATTCCATGCCATTCCATGCCATTCCATGCCATTCCATGCCATTCCATGCCATTCCATGCCATTCCATGCCATTCCATGCCATTCCATGCCATTCCATGCCATTCCATGCCATTCCATGCCATTCCATGCCATTCCATGCCATTCCATGCCATTCCATGCCATTCCATGCCATTCCATGCCATTCCATGCCATTCCATGCCATTCCATGCCATTCCATGCCATTCCATGCCATTCCATGCCATTCCATGCCATTCCATGCCATTCCATGCCATTCCATGCCATTCCATGCCATTCCATGCCATTCCATGCCATTCCATGCCATTCCATGCCATTCCATGCCATTCCATGCCATTCCATGCCATTCCATGCCATTCCATGCCATTCCATGCCATTCCATGCCATTCCATGCCATTCAATGCCGTGCCATGCCGTGCCATGCCGTGCCATGCCGTGCCATGCCGGTGCCATGCCGTGCAATGCCGGTGCCATGCCGGTGCCATGCCGTGCCATGCCGGTGCCATGCCGTGCCATGCCGGTGCCATGCCGTGCCATGCCGGTGCCATGCCGTGCCATGCCGTGCCATGCCGGTGCCATGCCGTGCCATGCCGGTGCCATGCCGGTGCCATGCCGTGCCATGCCGGTGCCATGCCGTGCCATGCCGGTGCCATGCCGTGCCATGCCGGTGCCATGCCGTGCAATGCCGGTGCCATGCCGGTGCCATGCCGTGCCATGCCGGTGCCATGCCGTGCCATGCCGTGCCATGCCGGTGCCATGCCGTGCCATGCCGGTGCCATGCCGTGCCATGCCGGTGCCATGCCGTGCCATGCCGGTGCCATGCCGTGCCATGCCGGTGCCATGCCGTGCCATGCCGGTGCCATGCCGTGCCATGCCGGTGCCATGCCGTGCCATGCCATTCCATGCCATTCCATGCCATTCCATGCCATTCCATGCCATTCCATGCCATTCCATGCCATTCCATGCCATTCCATGCCACTCAATGCGGTGCCATGCCGTGCCATGCCGGTGCCATGCCGTGCCATGCCGGTGCCATGCCGTGCCATGCCGGTGCCATGCCGTGCCATGCCGGTGCCATGCCGTGCCATGCCGTGCCATGCCGTGCCATGCCGGTGCCATGCCGGTGCCATGCCATTCCATGTCATTCCATGCCATTCCATGCCGTGCCATGCCGGTGCCATGCCGTGCCATGCCGTGCCATGCCGGTGCCATGCCGTGCCATGCCGTGCCATGCCGGTGCCATGCCGGTGCCATGCCATTCCATGCCATTCCATGCCATTCCATGCCATTCCATGCCATTCCATGCCATTCCATGCCATTCCATGCCATTCCATGCCATTCCATGCCATTCCATGCCATTCCATGCCATTCCATGCCGTGCCATGCCGTGCCATGCCGTGCCATGCCGGTGCCATGCCGTGCCATGCCGGTGCCATGCCGTGCCATGCCGTGCCATGCCGGTGCCATGCCGGTGCCATGCCGGTGCCATGCCGTGCCATGCCGTGCCATGCCGTGCCATGCCGGTGCCATGCCGGTGCCATGCCATTCCATGTCATTCCATGCCATTCCATGCCGTGCCATGCCGGTGCCATGCCGTGCCATGCCGTGCCATGCCGGTGCCATGCCGGTGCCATGCCATTCCATGCCATTCCATGCCATTCCATGCCATTCCATGCCATTCCATGCCATTCCATGCCATTCCATGCCATTCCATGCCATTCCATGCCATTCCATGCCATTCCATGCCATTCCATGCCATTCCATGCCATTCCATGCCATTCCATGCCATTCCATGCCATTCCATGCCATTCCATGCCATTCCATGCCATTCCATGCCATTCCATGCCATTCCATGCCATTCCATGCCATTCCATGCCATTCCATGCCATTCCATGCCATTCCATGCCATTCCATGCCATTCCATGCCATTCCATGCCGTGCCATGCCGTGCCATGCCGTGCCATGCCGTGCCATGCCGGTGCCATGCCGTGCCATGCCGGTGCCATGCCGTGCCATGCCGTGCCATGCCGGTGCCATGCCGTGCCATGCCGTGCCATGCCGGTGCCATGCCGTGCCATGCCGTGCCATGCCGGTGCCATGCCGTGCCATGCCGGTGCCATGCCGTGCCATGCCGTGCCATGCCGGTGCCATGCCGGTGCCATGCCGGTGCCATGCCGGTGCCATGCCGTGCCATGCCGGTGCCATGCCGTGCCATGCCGGTGCCATGCCGTGCCATGCCGGTGCCATGCCGTGCCATGCCGGTGCCATGCCGTGCCATGCCGGTGCCATGACGTGCCATGCCGGTGCCATGCCGTGCCATGCCGGTGCCATGCCGTGCCATGCCGGTGCCATGCCGTGCCATGCCGGTGCCATGCCGTGCCATGCCGTGCCATGCCATTCCATGCCATTCCATGCCATTCCATGCCATTCCATGCCATTCCATGCCATTCCATGCCATTCCATGCCACTCAATGCGGTGCCATGCCGTGCCATGCCGTGCCATGCCGGTGCCATGCCGTGCCATGCCGGTGCCATGCCGTGCCATGCCGGTGCCATGCCGTGCCATGCCGGTGCCATGCCGTGCCATGCCGGTGCCATGCCGTGCCATGCCGTGCCATGCCGTGCCATGCCGGTGCCATGCCGGTGCCATGCCATTCCATGTCATTCCATGCCATTCCATGCCATTCCATGCCATTCCATGCCATTCCATGCCATTCCATGCCATTCCATGCCATTCCATGCCATTCCATGGTATTCCATGCCATTCCATGCCATTCCATGACATTCCATGCCATTCCATGCCACTCCATGCCATTCCATGCCATTCCATGCCATTCCATGCCATTCCATGCCATTCCATGCCATTCCATGCCATTCCATGCCATTCCATGCCATTCCATGCCATTCCATGCCATTCCATGCCATTCCATGCCATTCCATGCCATTCCATGCCATTCCATGCCATTCCATGCCATTCCATGCCGTGCCATGCCGTGCCATGCCGGTGCCATGCCGGTGCCATGCCGTGCCATGCCGGTGCGATGCCATTCCATGCCATTCCATGGTATTCCATGCCATTCCATGCCATTCCATGACATTCCATGCCATTCCATGCCACTCCATGCCATTCCATGCCATTCCATGCCATTCCATGCCATTCCATGCCATTCCATGCCATTCCATGCCATTCCATGCCATTCCATGCCATTCCATGCCATTCCATGCCATTCCATGCCATTCCATGCCATTCCATGCCATTCCATGCCATTCCATGCCATTCCATGCCATTCCATGCCATTCCATGCCATTCCATGCCATTCCATGCCATTCCATGCCATTCCATGCCATTCCATGCCATTCCATGCCATTCCATGCCATTCCATGCCATTCCATGCCATTCCATGCCATTCCATGCCGTGCCATGCCGTGCCATGCCGGTGCCATGCCGGTGCCATGCCGTGCCATGCCGGTGCGATGCCATGCCATGCCGGTGCGATGCCATTCCATGCCATTCCATGCCATTCCATGCCATTCCATGCCATTCCATGCCATTCCATGCCATTCCATGCCATTCCATGCCGTGCCATGCCGTGCCATGCCGGTGCCATGCCGGTGCCATGCCGTGCCATGCCGGTGCGATGCCATTCCATGCCATTCCATGCCATTCCATGCCATTCCATGCCATTCCATGCCATTCCATGCCATTCCATGCCATTCCATGCCATTCCATGCCATTCCATGCCATTCCATGCCATTCCATGCCGTGCCATGCCATTCCATGCCGTGCCATGCCGTGCCATGCCGTGCCATGCCGGTGCCATGCCGTGCCATGCCGTGCCATGCCGGTGCCATGCCGTGCCATGCCGGTGCCATGCCGTGCCATGCCGTGCCATGCCGGTGCCATGCCGTGCCATGCCGGTGCCATGCCGTGCCATGCCGGTGCCATGCCGGTGCCATGCCGGTGCCATGCCGGTGCCATGCCGTGCCATGCCGGTGCCATGCCGTGCCATGCCGGTGCCATGCCGTGCCATGCCGGTGCCATGCCGTGCCATGCCGGTGCCATGCCGTGCCATGCCGGTGCCATGCCGTGCCATGCTGTGCCATGCCATTCCATGCCATTCCATGCCACTCAATGCGGTGCCATGCCGTGCCATGCCGGTGCCATGCCGTGCCATGCCGGTGCCATGCCGTGCCATGCCGGTGCCATGCCGTGCCATGCCGGTGCCATGCCGTGCCATGCCGGTGCCATGCCGTGCCATGCCGTGCCATGCCGGTGCCATGCCGGTGCCATGCCATTCCATGCCATTCCATGCCATTCCATGCCATTCCATGCCATTCCATGCCATTCCATGCCATTCCATGCCATTCCATGCCATTCCATGCCATTCCATGCCATTCCATGCCATTCAATGCCGTGCCATGCCGTGCCATGCCGTGCCATGCCGTGCCATGCCGTGCCATGCCGGTGCCATGCCGTGCCATGCCGTGCCATGCCGGTGCCATGCCGGTGCCATGCCGTGCCATGCCGGTGCCATGCCGTGCCATGCCGGTGCCATGCCGGTGCCATGCCGTGCCATGCCGGTGCCATGCCGTGCCATGCCGGTGCCATGCCGTGCCATGCCGGTGCCATGCCGTGCCATGCCGGTGCCATGCCGTGCCATGCCGGTGCCATGCCGGTGCCATGCCGTGCCATGCCGGTGCCATGCCGTGCCATGCCGGTGCCATGCCGTGCCATGCCAGTGCCATGCCGTGCAATGCCGGTGCCATGCCGGTGCCATGCCGTGCCATGCCGGTGCCATGCCGTGCCATGCCGTGCCATGCCGGTGCCATGCCGTGCCATGCCGTGCCATGCCGGTGCCATGCCGTGCCATGCCGGTGCCATGCCGGTGCCATGCCATTCCATGCCATTCCATGCCATTCCATGCCATTCCATGCCATTCCATGCCATTCCATGCCATTCCATGCCATTCCATGCCATTCCATGCCATTCCATGCCATTCCATGCCATTCCATGCCATTCCATGCCATTCCATGCCATTCCATGCCATTCCATGCCATTCCATGCCATTCCATGCCATTCCATGCCATTCCATGCCATTCCATGCCATTCCATGCCATTCCATGCCATTCCATGCCATTCCATGCCATTCCATGCCATTCCATGCCATTCCATGCCATTCCATGCCATTCCATGCCATTCCATGCCATTCCATGCCATTCCATGCCATTCCATGCCATTCCATGCCATTCCATGCCATTCCATGCCATTCCATGCCATTCCATGCCATTCCATGCCATTCCATGCCATTCCATGCCATTCAATGCCATTCCATGCCATTCAATGCCGTGCCATGCGGTGCCATGCCATTCCATGCCATTCCATGCCATTCCATGCCGTGCCATGCGGTGCCATGCCATTCCATGCCATTCCATGCCATTCCATGCCATTCCATGACATTCCATGCCATTCCATGCCATTCCATGCCATTCCATGCCATTCCATGCCATTCCATGCCATTCCATGCCATTCCATGCCATTCCATGCCATTCCATGCCATTCCATGCCATTCCATGCCATTCCATGCCATTCAATGCCGGTGCCATGCCGTGCCATGCCGTGCCATGCCGTGCCATGCCGGTGCCATGCCGTGCAATGCCGGTGCCATGCCGGTGCCATGCCGTGCCATGCCGGTGCCATGCCGTGCCATGCCGGTGCCATGCCGTGCCATGCCGGTGCCATGCCGTGCCATGCCGTGCAATGCCGGTGCCATGCCGGTGCCATGCCGTGCCATGCCGGTGCCATGCCGTGCCATGCCGGTGCCATGCCGTGCCATGCCGGTGCCATGCCGTGCCATGCCGTGCCATGCCGGTGCCATGCCGTGCCATGCCGGTGCCATGCCGGTGCCATGCCGTGCCATGCCGGTGCCATGCCGTGCCATGCCGGTGCCATGCCGTGCCATGCCGGTGCCATGCCGTGCAATGCCGGTGCCATGCCGGTGCCATGCCGTGCCATGCCGGTGCCATGCCGTGCCATGCCGTGCCATGCCGGTGCCATGCCGTGCCATGCCGGTGCCATGCCGTGCCATGCCGGTGCCATGCCGTGCCATGCCGGTGCCATGCCGTGCCATGCCGGTGCCATGCCGTGCCATGCCATTCCATGCCATTCCATGCCATTCCATGCCATTCCATGCCATTCCATGCCATTCCATGCCATTCCATGCCATTCCATGCCATTCCATGCCACTCAATGCGGTGCCATGCCGTGCCATGCCGGTGCCATGCCGTGCCATGCCGGTGCCATGCCGTGCCATGCCGGTGCCATGCCGTGCCATGCCGGTGCCATGCCGTGCCATGCCGTGCCATGCCGTGCCATGCCGGTGCCATGCCGGTGCCATGCCATTCCATGTCATTCCATGCCATTCCATGCCGTGCCATGCCGGTGCCATGCCGTGCCATGCCGTGCCATGCCGGTGCCATGCCGGTGCCATGCCATTCCATGCCATTCCATGCCATTCCATGCCATTCCATGCCATTCCATGCCATTCCATGCCATTCCATGCCATTCCATGCCATTCCATGCCATTCCATGCCATTCCATGCCATTCCATGCCATTCCATGCCATTCCATGCCATTCCATGCCATTCCATGCCATTCCATGCCATTCCATGCCATTCCATGCCATTCCATGCCATTCCATGCCATTCCATGCCATTCCATGCCATTCCATGCCATTCCATGCCATTCCATGCCATTCCATGCCATTCCATGCCATTCCATGCCATTCCATGCCATTCCATGCCATTCCATGCCATTCCATGCCGTGCCATGCCGTGCCATGCCGTGCCATGCCGGTGCCATGCCGTGCCATGCCGGTGCCATGCCGTGCCATGCCGTGCCATGCCGGTGCCATGCCGTGCCATGCCGTGCCATGCCGGTGCCATGCCGTGCCATGCCGTGCCATGCCGGTGCCATGCCGTGCCATGCCGTGCCATGCCGGTGCCATGCCGTGCCATGCCGTGCCATGCCGGTGCCATGCCGTGCCATGCCGGTGCCATGCCGTGCCATGCCGTGCCATGCCGGTGCCATGCCGTGCCATGCCGGTGCCATGCCGGTGCCATGCCGGTGCCATGCCGGTGCCATGCCGTGCCATGCCGGTGCCATGCCGTGCCATGCCGGTGCCATGCCGTGCCATGCCGGTGCCATGACGTGCCATGCCGGTGCCATGCCATTCCATGCCATTCCATGCCATTCCATGCCATTCCATGCCATTCCATGCCATTCCATGCCATTCCATGCCATTCCATGCCATTCCATGCCATTCCATGCCATTCCATGCCATTCCATGCCATTCCATGCCATTCCATGCCATTCCATGCCATTCAATGCCGTGCCATGCCGTGCCATGCCGTGCCATGCCGGTGCCATGCCGTGCCATGCCGGTGCCATGCCGTGCCATGCCGGTGCCATGCCGTGCCATGCCGGTGCCATGCCGTGCCATGCCGTGCCATGCCGGTGCCATGCCGTGCCATGCCGTGCCATGCCGGTGCCATGCCGTGCCATGCCGGTGCCATGCCGTGCCATGCCGGTGCCATGCCGGTGCCATGCCGTGCCATGCCGGTGCCATGCCGTGCCATGCCGGTGCCATGCCGTGCCATGCCGGTGCCATGCCGTGCCATGCCGGTGCCATGCCGGTGCCATGCCGTGCCATGCCGGTGCCATGCCGTGCCATGCCGGTGCCATGCCGTGCCATGCCAGTGCCATGCCGTGCAATGCCGGTGCCATGCCGGTGCCATGCCGTGCCATGCCGGTGCCATGCCGTGCCATGCCGTGCCATGCCGGTGCCATGCCGTGCCATGCCGTGCCATGCCGGTGCCATGCCGTGCCATGCCGGTGCCATGCCGGTGCCATGCCATTCCATGCCATTCCATGCCATTCCATGCCATTCCATGCCATTCCATGCCATTCCATGCCATTCCATGCCATTCCATGCCATTCCATGCCATTCCATGCCATTCCATGCCATTCCATGCCATTCCATGCCATTCCATGCCATTCCATGCCATTCCATGCCATTCCATGCCATTCCATGCCATTCCATGCCATTCCATGCCATTCCATGCCATTCCATGCCATTCCATGCCATTCCATGCCATTCCATGCCATTCCATGCCATTCAATGCCATTCCATGCCATTCAATGCCGTGCCATGCCGTGCCATGCGGTGCCATGCCATTCCATGCCATTCCATGCCGTGCCATGCGGTGCCATGCCATTCCATGCCATTCCATGCCATTCCATGCCATTCCATGCCATTCCATGCCATTCCATGCCATTCCATGCCATTCCATGCCATTCCATGCCATTCCATGCCATTCCATGCCATTCCATGCCATTCCATGCCATTCCATGCCATTCCATGCCATTCCATGCCATTCCATGCCATTCCATGCCATTCCATGCCATTCCATGCCATTCCATGCCATTCCATGCCATTCCATGCCATTCCATGCCATTCCATGCCATTCCATGCCATTCCATGCCGTTCCATGCCATTCAATGCCATTCCATGCCATTCACTGCCGTGCCATGCCATTCCATGCCATTCCATGCCGTGCCATGCGGTGCCATGCCATTCCATGCCATTCCATGCCATTCCATGCCATTCCATGCCATTCCATGCCATTCCATGCCATTCCATGCCATTCCATGCCATTCCATGCCATTCCATGCCATTCCATGCCATTCCATGCCATTCCATGCCATTCCATGCCATTCCATGCCATTCCATGCCATTCCATGCCATTCCATGCCATTCCATGCCATTCAATGCCGTGCCATGCCGTGCCATGCCGTGCCATGCCGTGCCATGCCGGTGCCATGCCGTGCCATGCCGTGCCATGCCGTGCCATGCCGGTGCCATGCCGTGCCATGCCGGTGCCATGCCGTGCCATGCCGGTGCCATGCCATTCCATGTCATTCCATGCCATTCCATGCCATTCCATGCCCTTCCATGCCATTCCATGCCATTCCATGCCATTCCATGCCATTCCATGCCATTCCATGCCATTCCATGCCATTCCATGCCATTCCATGCCATTCCATGCCATTCCATGCCATTCCATGCCATTCCATGCCATTCCATGCCATTCCATGCCATTCCATGCCATTCCATGCCATTCCATGCCATTCCATGCCGTGCCATGCCGTGCCATGCCGTGCCATGCCGTGCCATGCCGGTGCCATGCCGTGCCATGCCGTGCCATGCCGGTGCCATGCCGTGCCATGCCGTGCCATGCCGGTGCCATGCCGTGCCATGCCGTGCCATGCCGGTGCCATGCCGTGCCATGCCGTGCCATGCCGTGCCATGCCGGTGCCATGCCGGTGCCATGCCATTCCATGTCATTCCATGCCATTCCATGCCATTCCATGCCATTCCATGCCATTCCATGCCATTCCATGCCATTCCATGCCATTCCATGCCATTCCATGCCATTCCATGGTATTCCATGCCATTCCATGCCATTCCATGACATTCCATGCCATTCCATGCCATTCCATGCCATTCCATGCCATTCCATGCCATTCCATGCCATTCCATGCCATTCCATGCCATTCCATGCCATTCCATGCCATTCCATGCCATTCCATGCCATTCCATGCCATTCCATGCCATTCCATGCCATTCCATGCCATTCCATGCCATTCCATGCCATTCCATGCCATTCCATGCCATTCCATGCCATTCCATGCCATTCCATGCCATTCCATGCCATTCCATGCCATTCCATGCCATTCCATGCCATTCCATGCCATTCCATGCCATTCCATGCCATTCCATGCCATTCCATGCCATTCCATGCCATTCAATGCCATTCCATGCCATTCAATGCCGTGCCATGCCGTGCCATGCGGTGCCATGCCATTCCATGCCATTCCATGCCGTGCCATGCGGTGCCATGCCATTCCATGCCATTCCATGCCATTCCATGCCATTCCATGCCATTCCATGCCATTCCATGCCATTCCATGCCATTCCATGCCATTCCATGCCATTCCATGCCATTCCATGCCATTCCATGCCATTCCATGCCATTCCATGCCATTCCATGCCATTCCATGCCATTCCATGCCATTCCATGCCATTCCATGCCATTCCATGCCATTCCATGCCATTCCATGCCATTCCATGCCATTCCATGCCATTCCATGCCATTCCATGCCATTCCATGCCATTCCATGCCATTCCATGCCATTCCATGCCATTCCATGCCGTTCCATGCCGTTCCATGCCGTTCCATGCCGTTCCATGCCGTTCCATGCCGTTCCATGCCGTTCCATGCCATTCCATGCCATTCCATGCCATTCCATGCCATTCCATGCCATTCCATGCCATTCCATGCCATTCCATGCCATTCCATGCCATTCCATGCCATTCCATGCCATTCCATGCCATTCCATGCCATTCCATGCCATTCCATGCCATTCCATGCCATTCCATGCCATTCCATGCCATTCCATGCCATTCCATGCCATTCCATGCCATTCCATGCCATTCCATGCCATTCCATGCCATTCCATGCCATTCCATGCCATTCCATGCCATTCCATGCCATTCCATGCCATTCCATGCCATTCCATGCCATTCCATGCCATTCCATGCCATTCCATGCCATTCCATGCCATTCCATGCCATTCCATGCCATTCCATGCCATTCCATGCCATTCCATGCCATTCCATGCCATTCCATGCCATTCCATGCCATTCCATGCCATTCCATGCCATTCCATGCCATTCCATGCCATTCCATGCCATTCCATGCCATTCCATGCCATTCCATGCCATTCCATGCCATTCCATGCCATTCCATGCCATTCCATGCCATTCCATGCCGTGCCATGCCGTGCCATGCCGTGCCATGCCGTGCCATGCCGTGCCATGCCGGTGCCATGCCGTGCCATGCCGGTGCCATGCCGTGCCATGCCGGTGCCATGCCGTGCCATGCCGTGCCATGCCGTGCCATGCCGTGCCATGCCGGTGCCATGCCGTGCCATGCCGGTGCCATGCCGTGCCATGCCGGTGCCATGCCGTGCCATGCCGGTGCCATGCCGGTGCCATGCCATTCCATGTCATTCCATGCCATTCCATGCCATTCCATGCCATTCCATGCCATTCCATGCCATTCCATGCCATTCCATGCCATTCCATGCCATTCCATGCCATTCCATGCCATTCCATGCCATTCCATGCCATTCCATGCCATTCCATGCCATTCCATGCCATTCCATGCCATTCCATGCCATTCCATGCCATTCCATGCCATTCCATGCCATTCCATGCCATTCCATGCCATTCCATGCCATTCCATGCCATTCCATGCCATTCCATGCCATTCCATGCCATTCCATGCCATTCCATGCCATTCCATGCCATTCCATGCCATTCCATGCCATTCCATGCCATTCCATGCCATTCCATGCCATTCCATGCCATTCCATGCCATTCCATGCCATTCCATGCCATTCCATGCCATTCCATGCCATTCCATGCCATTCCATGCCATTCCATGCCATTCCATGCCATTCCATGCCATTCCATGCCATTCCATGCCATTCCATGCCATTCCATGCCATTCCATGCCATTCCATGCCATTCCATGCCATTCCATGCCATTCCATGCCATTCCATGCCATTCCATGCCATTCCATGCCATTCCATGCCATTCCATGCCATTCCATGCCATTCCATGCCATTCCATGCCATTCCATGCCATTCCATGCCATTCCATGCCATTCCATGCCATTCCATGCCATTCAATGCCGTGCCATGCCGGTGCCATGCCGTGCTATGCCGGTGCCATGCCGGTGCCATGCCGGTGCCATGCCGTGCCATGCCGGTGCCATGCCGTGCCATGCCGGTGCCATGCCGTGCCATGCCGTGCCATGCCGGTGCCATGCCGTGCCATGCCGGTGCCATGCCGTGCCATGCCGTGCCATGCCGTGCCATGCCGGTGCCATGCCGGTGCCATGCCGTGCCATGCCGGTGCCATGCCGGTGCCATGCCGTGCCATGCCGTGCCATGCCGTGCCATGCCGTGCCATGCCGGTGCCATGCCGGTGCCATGCCATTCCATGTCATTCCATGCCATTCCATGCCATTCCATGCTATTCCATGCCATTCCATGCCATTCCATGCCATTCCATGCCATTCCATGCCATTCCATGCCATTCCATGCCATTCCATGCCATTCCATGCCATTCCATGCCATTCCATGCCATTCCATGCCATTCCATGCCATTCCATGCCATTCCATGCCATTCCATGCCATTCCATGCCATTCCATGCCATTCCATGCCATTCCATGCCATTCCATGCCATTCCATGCCATTCCATGCCATTCCATGCCATTCCATGCCATTCCATGCCATTCCATGCCATTCCATGCCATTCCATGCCATTCCATGCCATTCCATGCCATTCCATGCCATTCCATGCCATTCCATGCCATTCCATGCCATTCCATGCCATTCCATGCCATTCAATGCCGTGCCATGCCGGTGCCATGCCGTGCCATGCCGGTGCCATGCCGTGCCATGCCGTGCCATGCCGTGCCATGCCGGTGCCATGCCGTGCCATGCCGTGCCATGCCGGTGCCATGCCGTGCCATGCCGGTGCCATGCCGTGCCATGCCGGTGCCATGCCGTGCCATGCCGGTGCCATGCCGGTGCCATGCCGGTGCCATGCCGTGCCATGCCGTGCCATGCCGGTGCCATGCCGTGCCATGCCGTGCCATGCCGGTGCCATGCCGTGCCATGCCGTGCCATGCCGGTGCCATGCCGGTGCCATGCCGTGCCATGCCGTGCCATGCCATTCCATGCCATTCCATGCCATTCCATGCCATTCCATGCCATTCCATGCCATTCCATGCCATTCCATGCCATTCCATGCCATTCCATGCCATTCCATGCCATTCCATGCCATTCCATGCCATTCCATGCCATTCCATGCCATTCCATGCCATTCCATGCCATTCCATGCCATTCCATGCCATTCCATGCCATTCCATGCCATTCCATGCCATTCCATGCCATTCCATGCCATTCCATGCCATTCCATGCCATTCCATGCCATTCCATGCCATTCCATGCCATTCCATGCCATTCCATGCCATTCCATGCCATTCCATGCCATTCCATGCCATTCCATGCCATTCCATGCCATTCCATGCCATTCCATGCCATTCCATGCCATTCCATGCCATTCCATGCCATTCCATTCCATTCCATGCCATTCCATGCCATTCCATGCCATTCCATGCCATTCCATGCCATTCCATGCCGTGCCATGCCGTGCCATGCCGTGCCATGCCGTGCCATGCCGGTGCCATGCCGTGCCATGCCGGTGTCATGCCGTGCCATGCCGTGCCATGCCGGTGCAATGCCGTGCAATGCCGTGCCATGCCGTGCCATGCCGGTGCCATGCCGTGCCATGCCGTGCCATGCCGGTGCCATGCCGTGCCATGCCGTGCCATGCCGGTGCCATGCCGGTGCCATGCCATTCCATGTCATTCCATGCCATTCCATGCCATTCCATGCCATTCCATGCCATTCCATGCCATTCCATGCCATTCCATGCCATTCCATGCCATTCCATGCCATTCCATGCCATTCCATGCCATTCCATGGTATTCCATGCCATTCCATGCCATTCCATGACATTCCATGCCATTCCATGCCATTCCATGCCATTCCATGCCATTCCATGCCATTCCATGCCATTCCATGCCATTCCATGCCATTCCATGCCATTCCATGCCATTCCATGCCATTCCATGCCATTCCATGCCATTCCATGCCATTCCATGCCATTCCATGCCATTCCATGCCATTCAATGCCGTGCCATGCCGTGCCATGCCGTGCCATGCCGTGCCATGCCGGTGCCATGCCGTGCCATGCCGTGCCATGCCGTGCCATGCCGGTGCCATGCCGTGCCATGCCGGTGCCATGCCGTGCCATGCCGGTGCCATGCCGTGCCATGCCGGTGCCATGCCGTGCAATGCCGGTGCCATGCCGGTGCCATGCCGTGCCATGCCGGTGCCATGCCGTGCCATGCCGGTGCCATGCCGGTGCCATGCCGTGCCATGCCGGTGCCATGCCGTGCCATGCCGGTGCCATGCCGTGCCATGCCGTGCCATGCCGTGCCATGCCGGTGCCATGCCGTGCCATGCCGGTGCCATGCCGTGCCATGCCGGTGCCATGCCGTGCCATGCCGGTGCCATGCCGTGCCATGCCGTGCCATGCCGGTGCCATGCCGTGCCATGCCGTGCCATGCCGGTGCCATGCCGTGCCATGCCGGTGCCATGCCGTGCCATGCCGGTGCCATGCCGTGCCATGCCGGTGCCATGCCGGTGCCATGCCGGTGCCATGCCGTGCCATGCCGGTGCCATGCCGTGCCATGCCGGTGCCATGCCGTGCCATGCCGGTGCCATGCCGGTGCCATGCCGTGCCATGCCGGTGCCATGCCGTGCCATGCCGGTGCCATGCCGTGCCATGCCGGTGCCATGCCGTGCCATGCCGTGCCATGCCGGTGCCATGCCGTGCCATGCCGGTGCCATGCCGTGCCATGCCATTCCATGCCATTCCATGCCATTCCATGCCATTCCATGCCACTCAATGCGGTGCCATGCCGTGCCATGCCGGTGCCATGCCGTGCCATGCCGGTGCCATGCCGTGCCATGCCGGTGCCATGCCGTGCCATGCCGGTGCCATGCCGGTGCCATGCCGTGCCATGCCGGTGCCATGCCGTGCCATGCCGGTGCCATGCCGTGCCATGCCGGTGCCATGCCGTGCCATGCCGTGCCATGCCGTGCCATGCCGGTGCCATGCCGGTGCCATGCCATTCCATGTCATTCCATGCCATTCCATGCCATTCCATGCCGTGCCATGCCGGTGCCATGCCGTGCCATGCCGTGCCATGCCATTCCATGCCATTCCATGCCATTCCATGCCATTCCATGCCATTCCATGCCATTCCATGCCATTCCATGCCATTCCATGCCATTCCATGCCATTCCATGCCATTCCATGCCATTCCATGCCATTCCATGCCATTCCATGCCATTCCATGCCATTCCATGCCATTCCATGACATTCCATGCCATTCCATGCCATTCCATGCCATTCCATGCCATTCCATGCCATTCCATGCCATTCCATGCCATTCCATGCCATTCCATGCCATTCCATGCCATTCCATGCCATTCCATGCCATTCCATGCCATTCCATGCCATTCCATGCCATTCCATGCCATTCCATGCCATTCCATGCCATTCCATGCCATTCCATGCCATTCCATGCCATTCCATGCCATTCCATGCCATTCCATGCCATTCCATGCCATTCCATGCCATTCCATGCCATTCAATGCCATTCCATGCCATTCAATGCCGTGCCATGCCGTGCCATGCGCTGCCATGCCATTCCATGCCATTCCATGCCGTGCCATGCGGTGCCATGCCATTCCATGCCATTCCATGCCATTCCATGCCATTCCATGCCATTCCATGCCATTCCATGCCATTCCATGCCATTCCATGCCATTCCATGCCATTCCATGCCATTCCATGCCATTCCATGCCATTCCATGCCATTCCATGCCATTCCATGCCATTCCATGCCATTCCATGCCATTCCATGCCATTCCATGCCATTCCATGCCATTCCATGCCATTCCATGCCATTCCATGCCATTCCATGCCATTCCATGCCATTCCATGCCATTCCATGCCATTCCATGCCATTCCATGCCATTCCATGCCATTCCATGCCATTCCATGCCATTCCATGCCATTCCATGCCATTCCATGCCATTCCATGCCATTCCATGCCATTCCATGCCATTCCATGCCATTCCATGCCATTCCATGCCATTCCATGCCATTCCATGCCATTCCATGCCATTCCATGCCATTCCATGCCATTCCATGCCATTCCATGCCATTCCATGCCATTCCATGCCATTCCATGCCATTCAATGCCATTCCATGCCATTCAATGCCGTGCCATGCCGTGCCATGCGCTGCCATGCCATTCCATGCCATTCCATGCCGTGCCATGCGGTGCCATGCCATTCCATGCCATTCCATGCCATTCCATGCCATTCCATGCCATTCCATGCCATTCCATGCCATTCCATGCCATTCCATGCCATTCCATGCCATTCCATGCCATTCCATGCCATTCCATGCCATTCCATGCCATTCCATGCCATTCCATGCCATTCCATGCCATTCCATGCCATTCCATGCCATTCCATGCCATTCCATGCCATTCCATGCCATTCCATGCCATTCCATGCCATTCCATGCCATTCCATGCCATTCCATGCCGTTCCATGCCATTCCATGCCATTCCATGCCGTTCCATGCCATTCCATGCCATTCCATGCCATTCCATGCCATTCCATGCCATTCCATGCCATTCCATGCCATTCCATGCCATTCCATGCCATTCCATGCCATTCCATGCCATTCCATGCCATTCCATGCCATTCCATGCCATTCCATGCCATTCCATGCCATTCCATGCCATTCCATGCCATTCCATGCCGTGCCATGCCGTGCCATGCCGTGCCATGCCGTGCCATGCCGTGCCATGCCGGTGCCATGCCGTGCCATGCCGGTGCCATGCCGTGCCATGCCGGTGCCATGCCGTGCCATGCCGTGCCATGCCGTGCCATGCCGTGCCATGCCGGTGCCATGCCGTGCCATGCCGGTGCCATGCCGTGCCATGCCGGTGCCATGCCGTGCCATGCCGGTGCCATGCCGGTGCCATGCCATTCCATGTCATTCCATGCCATTCCATGCCATTCCATGCCATTCCATGCCATTCCATGCCATTCCATGCCATTCCATGCCATTCCATGCCATTCCATGCCATTCCATGCCATTCCATGCCATTCCATGCCATTCCATGCCATTCCATGCCATTCCATGCCATTCCATGCCATTCCATGGCCATTCCATGCCATTCCATGCCATTCCATGCCATTCCATGCCATTCCATGCCATTCCATGCCATTCCATGCCATTCCATGCCATTCCATGCCATTCCATGCCATTCCATGCCATTCCATGCCATTCCATGCCATTCCATGCCATTCCATGCCATTCCATGCCATTCCATGCCATTCCATGCCATTCCATGCCATTCCATGCCATTCCATGCCATTCCATGCCATTCCATGCCATTCCATGCCATTCCATGCCATTCCATGCCATTCCATGCCATTCCATGCCATTCCATGCCATTCCATGCCATTCCATGCCATTCCATGCCATTCCATGCCATTCCATGCCATTCCATGCCATTCCATGCCATTCCATGCCATTCCATGCCATTCCATGCCATTCCATGCCATTCCATGCCATTCCATGCCATTCCATGCCATTCCATGCCATTCCATGCCATTCCATGCCATTCCATGCCATTCCATGCCATTCCATGCCATTCCATGCCATTCCATGCCATTCCATGCCATTCAATGCCGTGCCATGCCGGTGCCATGCCGTGCTATGCCGGTGCCATGCCGGTGCCATGCCGGTGCCATGCCGTGCCATGCCGGTGCCATGCCGTGCCATGCCGGTGCCATGCCGTGCCATGCCGTGCCATGCCGGTGCCATGCCGTGCCATGCCGGTGCCATGCCGTGCCATGCCGTGCCATGCCGTGCCATGCCGGTGCCATGCCGGTGCCATGCCGTGCCATGCCGGTGCCATGCCGGTGCCATGCCGTGCCATGCCGTGCCATGCCGTGCCATGCCGTGCCATGCCGGTGCCATGCCGGTGCCATGCCATTCCATGTCATTCCATGCCATTCCATGCCATTCCATGCTATTCCATGCCATTCCATGCCATTCCATGCCATTCCATGCCATTCCATGCCATTCCATGCCATTCCATGCCATTCCATGCCATTCCATGCCATTCCATGCCATTCCATGCCATTCCATGCCATTCCATGCCATTCCATGCCATTCCATGCCATTCCATGCCATTCCATGCCATTCCATGCCATTCCATGCCATTCCATGCCATTCCATGCCATTCCATGCCATTCCATGCCATTCCATGCCATTCCATGCCATTCCATGCCATTCCATGCCATTCCATGCCATTCCATGCCATTCCATGCCATTCCATGCCATTCCATGCCATTCCATGCCATTCCATGCCATTCCATGCCATTCCATGCCATTCCATGCCATTCCATGCCATTCAATGCCGTGCCATGCCGGTGCCATGCCGTGCCATGCCGGTGCCATGCCGTGCCATGCCGTGCCATGCCGTGCCATGCCGGTGCCATGCCGTGCCATGCCGTGCCATGCCGGTGCCATGCCGTGCCATGCCGGTGCCATGCCGTGCCATGCCGGTGCCATGCCGTGCCATGCCGGTGCCATGCCGGTGCCATGCCGGTGCCATGCCGTGCCATGCCGTGCCATGCCGGTGCCATGCCGTGCCATGCCGTGCCATGCCGGTGCCATGCCGTGCCATGCCGTGCCATGCCGGTGCCATGCCGGTGCCATGCCGTGCCATGCCGTGCCATGCCATTCCATGCCATTCCATGCCATTCCATGCCATTCCATGCCATTCCATGCCATTCCATGCCATTCCATGCCATTCCATGCCATTCCATGCCATTCCATGCCATTCCATGCCATTCCATGCCATTCCATGCCATTCCATGCCATTCCATGCCATTCCATGCCATTCCATGCCATTCCATGCCATTCCATGCCATTCCATGCCATTCCATGCCATTCCATGCCATTCCATGCCATTCCATGCCATTCCATGCCATTCCATGCCATTCCATGCCATTCCATGCCATTCCATGCCATTCCATGCCATTCCATGCCATTCCATGCCATTCCATGCCATTCCATGCCATTCCATGCCATTCCATGCCATTCCATGCCATTCCATGCCATTCCATGCCATTCCATTCCATTCCATGCCATTCCATGCCATTCCATGCCATTCCATGCCATTCCATGCCATTCCATGCCGTGCCATGCCGTGCCATGCCGTGCCATGCCGTGCCATGCCGGTGCCATGCCGTGCCATGCCGGTGTCATGCCGTGCCATGCCGTGCCATGCCGGTGCAATGCCGTGCCATGCCGTGCCATGCCGGTGCCATGCCGTGCCATGCCGTGCCATGCCGGTGCCATGCCGTGCCATGCCGTGCCATGCCGGTGCCATGCCGGTGCCATGCCATTCCATGTCATTCCATGCCATTCCATGCCATTCCATGCCATTCCATGCCATTCCATGCCATTCCATGCCATTCCATGCCATTCCATGCCATTCCATGCCATTCCATGCCATTCCATGCCATTCCATGGTATTCCATGCCATTCCATGCCATTCCATGACATTCCATGCCATTCCATGCCATTCCATGCCATTCCATGCCATTCCATGCCATTCCATGCCATTCCATGCCATTCCATGCCATTCCATGCCATTCCATGCCATTCCATGCCATTCCATGCCATTCCATGCCATTCCATGCCATTCCATGCCATTCCATGCCATTCCATGCCATTCAATGCCGTGCCATGCCGTGCCATGCCGTGCCATGCCGTGCCATGCCGGTGCCATGCCGTGCCATGCCGTGCCATGCCGTGCCATGCCGGTGCCATGCCGTGCCATGCCGGTGCCATGCCGTGCCATGCCGGTGCCATGCCGTGCCATGCCGGTGCCATGCCGTGCAATGCCGGTGCCATGCCGGTGCCATGCCGTGCCATGCCGGTGCCATGCCGTGCCATGCCGGTGCCATGCCGGTGCCATGCCGTGCCATGCCGGTGCCATGCCGTGCCATGCCGGTGCCATGCCGTGCCATGCCGTGCCATGCCGTGCCATGCCGGTGCCATGCCGTGCCATGCCGGTGCCATGCCGTGCCATGCCGGTGCCATGCCGTGCCATGCCGGTGCCATGCCGTGCCATGCCGTGCCATGCCGGTGCCATGCCGTGCCATGCCGTGCCATGCCGGTGCCATGCCGTGCCATGCCGGTGCCATGCCGTGCCATGCCGGTGCCATGCCGTGCCATGCCGGTGCCATGCCGGTGCCATGCCGGTGCCATGCCGTGCCATGCCGGTGCCATGCCGTGCCATGCCGGTGCCATGCCGTGCCATGCCGGTGCCATGCCGGTGCCATGCCGTGCCATGCCGGTGCCATGCCGTGCCATGCCGGTGCCATGCCGTGCCATGCCGGTGCCATGCCGTGCCATGCCGTGCCATGCCGGTGCCATGCCGTGCCATGCCGGTGCCATGCCGTGCCATGCCATTCCATGCCATTCCATGCCATTCCATGCCATTCCATGCCACTCAATGCGGTGCCATGCCGTGCCATGCCGGTGCCATGCCGTGCCATGCCGGTGCCATGCCGTGCCATGCCGGTGCCATGCCGTGCCATGCCGGTGCCATGCCGGTGCCATGCCGTGCCATGCCGGTGCCATGCCGTGCCATGCCGGTGCCATGCCGTGCCATGCCGGTGCCATGCCGTGCCATGCCGTGCCATGCCGTGCCATGCCGGTGCCATGCCGGTGCCATGCCATTCCATGTCATTCCATGCCATTCCATGCCATTCCATGCCGTGCCATGCCGGTGCCATGCCGTGCCATGCCGTGCCATGCCATTCCATGCCATTCCATGCCATTCCATGCCATTCCATGCCATTCCATGCCATTCCATGCCATTCCATGCCATTCCATGCCATTCCATGCCATTCCATGCCATTCCATGCCATTCCATGCCATTCCATGCCATTCCATGCCATTCCATGCCATTCCATGCCATTCCATGACATTCCATGCCATTCCATGCCATTCCATGCCATTCCATGCCATTCCATGCCATTCCATGCCATTCCATGCCATTCCATGCCATTCCATGCCATTCCATGCCATTCCATGCCATTCCATGCCATTCCATGCCATTCCATGCCATTCCATGCCATTCCATGCCATTCCATGCCATTCCATGCCATTCCATGCCATTCCATGCCATTCCATGCCATTCCATGCCATTCCATGCCATTCCATGCCATTCCATGCCATTCCATGCCATTCCATGCCATTCCATGCCATTCAATGCCATTCCATGCCATTCAATGCCGTGCCATGCCGTGCCATGCGCTGCCATGCCATTCCATGCCATTCCATGCCGTGCCATGCGGTGCCATGCCATTCCATGCCATTCCATGCCATTCCATGCCATTCCATGCCATTCCATGCCATTCCATGCCATTCCATGCCATTCCATGCCATTCCATGCCATTCCATGCCATTCCATGCCATTCCATGCCATTCCATGCCATTCCATGCCATTCCATGCCATTCCATGCCATTCCATGCCATTCCATGCCATTCCATGCCATTCCATGCCATTCCATGCCATTCCATGCCATTCCATGCCATTCCATGCCATTCCATGCCATTCCATGCCATTCCATGCCGTTCCATGCCATTCCATGCCATTCCATGCCGTTCCATGCCATTCCATGCCATTCCATGCCATTCCATGCCATTCCATGCCATTCCATGCCATTCCATGCCATTCCATGCCATTCCATGCCATTCCATGCCATTCCATGCCATTCCATGCCATTCCATGCCATTCCATGCCATTCCATGCCATTCCATGCCATTCAATGCCATTCCATGCCATTCAATGCCGTGCCATGCCGTGCCATGCGCTGCCATGCCATTCCATGCCATTCCATGCCGTGCCATGCGGTGCCATGCCATTCCATGCCATTCCATGCCATTCCATGCCATTCCATGCCATTCCATGCCATTCCATGCCATTCCATGCCATTCCATGCCATTCCATGCCATTCCATGCCATTCCATGCCATTCCATGCCATTCCATGCCATTCCATGCCATTCCATGCCATTCCATGCCATTCCATGCCATTCCATGCCATTCCATGCCATTCCATGCCATTCCATGCCATTCCATGCCATTCCATGCCATTCCATGCCATTCCATGCCATTCCATGCCATTCCATGCCGTTCCATGCCATTCCATGCCATTCCATGCCGTTCCATGCCATTCCATGCCATTCCATGCCATTCCATGCCATTCCATGCCATTCCATGCCATTCCATGCCATTCCATGCCATTCCATGCCATTCCATGCCATTCCATGCCATTCCATGCCATTCCATGCCGTGCCATGCCGGTGCCATGCCGTGCCATGCCGGTGCCATGCCGTGCCATGCCGGTGCCATGCCGTGCCATGCCGGTGCCATGCCGTGCCATGCCGTGCCATGCCGTGCCATGCCGTGCCATGCCGTGCCATGCCGTGCCATGCCGTGCCATGCCGGTGCCATGCCGTGCCATGCCGGTGCCATGCCGTGCCATGCCGTGCCATGCCGGTGCCATGCCGTGCCATGCCGGTGCCATGCCGTGCCATGCCGTGCCATGCCGGTGCCATGCCGTGCCATGCCGTGCCATGCCGGTGCCATGCCGTGCCATGCCGTGCCATGCCGGTGCCATGCCGTGCCATGCCGTGCCATGCCGGTGCCATGCCGTGCCATGCCGTGCCATGCCGGTGCCATGCCGTGCCATGCCGGTGCCATGCCGTGCCATGCCGTGCCATGCCGGTGCCATGCCGTGCCATGCCGGTGCCATGCCGGTGCCATGCCGGTGCCATGCCGGTGCCATGCCGTGCCATGCCGGTGCCATGCCGTGCCATGCCGGTGCCATGCCGTGCCATGCCGTGCCATGCCGGTGCCATGCCGTGCCATGCCGGTGCCATGCCGTGCCATGCCGTGCCATGCCGTGCCATGCCGGTGCCATGCCGGTGCCATGCCGTGCCATGCCGTGCCATGCCGGTGCCATGCCGGTGCCATGCCGTGCCATGCCGTGCCATGCCGTGCCATGCCGTGCCATGCCGGTGCCATGCCGGTGCCATGCCATTCCATGTCATTCCATGCCATTCCATGCCATTCCATGCTATTCCATGCCATTCCATGCCATTCCATGCCATTCCATGCCATTCCATGCCATTCCATGCCATTCCATGCCATTCCATGCCATTCCATGCCATTCCATGCCATTCCATGCCATTCCATGCCATTCCATGCCATTCCATGCCATTCCATGCCATTCCATGCCATTCCATGCCATTCCATGCCATTCCATGCCATTCCATGCCATTCCATGCCATTCCATGCCATTCCATGCCATTCCATGCCATTCCATGCCATTCCATGCCATTCCATGCCATTCCATGCCATTCCATGCCATTCCATGCCATTCCATGCCATTCCATGCCATTCCATGCCATTCCATGCCATTCCATGCCATTCCATGCCATTCCATGCCATTCCATGCCATTCCATGCCATTCCATGCCATTCCATGCCATTCCATGCCATTCCATGCCATTCCATGCCATTCCATGCCATTCCATGCCATTCCATGCCATTCCATGCCATTCCATGCCATTCCATGCCATTCCATGCCATTCCATGCCATTCCATGCCATTCCATGCCATTCCATGCCATTCCATGCCATTCCATGCCATTCCATGCCATTCCATGCCATTCCATGCCATTCCATGCCATTCCATGCCATTCAATGCCGTGCCATGCCGGTGCCATGCCGTGCCATGCCGGTGCCATGCCGTGCCATGCCGTGCCATGCCGTGCCATGCCGGTGCCATGCCGTGCCATGCCGTGCCATGCCGGTGCCATGCCGTGCCATGCCGGTGCCATGCCGTGCCATGCCGGTGCCATGCCGGTGCCATGCCGGTGCCATGCCGTGCCATGCCGTGCCATGCCGGTGCCATGCCGTGCCATGCCGTGCCATGCCGGTGCCATGCCGTGCCATGCCGGTGCCATGCCGTGCCATGCCGGTGCCATGCCGGTGCCATGCCGTGCCATGCCGTGCCATGCCGGTGCCATGCCATTCCATGCCATTCCATGCCATTCCATGCCATTCCATGCCATTCCATGCCATTCCATGCCATTCCATGCCATTCCATGCCATTCCATGCCATTCCATGCCATTCCATGCCATTCCATGCCATTCCATGCCATTCCATGCCATTCCATGCCATTCCATGCCATTCCATGCCATTCCATGCCATTCCATGCCATTCCATGCCATTCCATGCCATTCCATGCCATTCCATGCCATTCCATGCCATTCCATGCCATTCCATGCCATTCCATGCCATTCCATGCCATTCCATGCCATTCCATGCCATTCCATGCCATTCCATGCCATTCCATGCCATTCCATGCCATTCCATGCCATTCCATGCCATTCCATGCCATTCCATGCCATTCCATGCCATTCCATGCCATTCCATGCCATTCCATGCCATTCCATGCCATTCCATGCCATTCCATGCCATTCCATGCCATTCCATGCCATTCCATGCCATTCCATGCCGTGCCATGCCGTGCCATGCCGTGCCATGCCGTGCCATGCCGGTGCCATGCCGTGCCATGCCGGTGTCATGCCGTGCCATGCCGTGCCATGCCGGTGCCATGCCGTGCCATGCCGTGCCATGCCGGTGCCATGCCGTGCCATGCCGTGCCATGCCGGTGCCATGCCGTGCCATGCCGTGCCATGCCGGTGCCATGCCGGTGCCATGCCATTCCATGTCATTCCATGCCATTCCATGCCATTCCATGCCATTCCATGCCATTCCATGCCATTCCATGCCATTCCATGCCATTCCATGCCATTCCATGCCATTCCATGCCATTCCATGCCATTCCATGGTATTCCATGCCATTCCATGCCATTCCATGACATTCCATGCCATTCCATGCCATTCCATGCCATTCCATGCCATTCCATGCCATTCCATGCCATTCCATGCCATTCCATGCCATTCCATGCCATTCCATGCCATTCCATGCCATTCCATGCCATTCCATGCCATTCCATGCCATTCCATGCCATTCCATGCCATTCAATGCCGTGCCATGCCGTGCCATGCCGTGCCATGCCGTGCCATGCCGTGCCATGCCGGTGCCATGCCGTGCCATGCCGTGCCATGCCGTGCCATGCCGGTGCCATGCCGTGCCATGCCGGTGCCATGCCGTGCCATGCCGGTGCCATGCCGTGCAATGCCGGTGCCATGCCGGTGCCATGCCGTGCCATGCCGGTGCCATGCCGTGCCATGCCGGTGCCATGCCGTGCCATGCCGGTGCCATGCCGTGCCATGCCGGTGCCATGCCGTGCCATGCCGGTGCCATGCCGTGCCATGCCGTGCCATGCCGTGCCATGCCGGTGCCATGCCGTGCCATGCCGGTGCCATGCCGTGCCATGCCGGTGCCATGCCGTGCCATGCCGGTGCCATGCCGTGCCATGCCGTGCCATGCCGGTGCCATGCCGTGCCATGCCGGTGCCATGCCGTGCCATGCCGGTGCCATGCCGTGCCATGCCGGTGCCATGCCGTGCCATGCCGGTGCCATGCCGTGCCATGCCGGTGCCATGCCGGTGCCATGCCGGTGCCATGCCGTGCCATGCCGGTGCCATGCCGTGCCATGCCGGTGCCATGCCGTGCCATGCCGGTGCCATGCCGTGCCATGCCGGTGCCATGCCGTGCCATGCCGGTGCCATGCCGTGCCATGCCGTGCCATGCCGGTGCCATGCCGTGCCATGCCGGTGCCATGCCGTGCCATGCCATTCCATGCCATTCCATGCCATTCCATGCCATTCCATGCCACTCAATGCGGTGCCATGCCGTGCCATGCCGGTGCCATGCCGTGCCATGCCGGTGCCATGCCGTGCCATGCCGGTGCCATGCCGTGCCATGCCGGTGCCATGCCGTGCCATGCCGGTGCCATGCCGTGCCATGCCGGTGCCATGCCGTGCCATGCCGGTGCCATGCCGTGCCATGCCGTGCCATGCCGTGCCATGCCGTGCCATGCCGGTGCCATGCCGGTGCCATGCCATTCCATGTCATTCCATGCCATTCCATGCCATTCCATGCCGTGCCATGCCGGTGCCATGCCGTGCCATGCCGTGCCATGCCATTCCATGCCATTCCATGCCATTCCATGCCATTCCATGCCATTCCATGCCATTCCATGCCATTCCATGCCATTCCATGCCATTCCATGCCATTCCATGCCATTCCATGCCATTCCATGCCATTCCATGCCATTCCATGCCATTCCATGCCATTCCATGCCATTCCATGCCATTCCATGCCATTCAATGCCATTCCATGCCATTCAATGCCGTGCCATGCCGTGCCATGCGCTGCCATGCCATTCCATGCCATTCCATGCCATTCCATGCCATTCCATGCCATTCCATGCCATTCCATGCCATTCCATGCCATTCCATGCCATTCCATGCCATTCCATGCCATTCCATGCCATTCCATGCCATTCCATGCCATTCCATGCCATTCCATGCCATTCCATGCCATTCCATGCCATTCCATGCCATTCCATGCCATTCCATGCCATTCCATGCCATTCCATGCCATTCCATGCCATTCCATGCCATTCCATGCCATTCCATGCCATTCCATGCCATTCCATGCCATTCCATGCCATTCCATGCCATTCCATGCCATTCCATGCCATTCCATGCCATTCCATGCCATTCCATGCCATTCCATGCCATTCCATGCCATTCCATGCCATTCCATGCCATTCCATGCCATTCCATGCCATTCCATGCCATTCCATGCCATTCCATGCCATTCCATGCCATTCCATGCCATTCCATGCCATTCCATGCCATTCCATGCCATTCCATGCCATTCCATGCCATTCCATGCCATTCCATGCCATTCCATGCCATTCCATGCCATTCCATGCCATTCCATGCCATTCCATGCCATTCCATGCCATTCCATGCCATTCCATGCCGGTGCCATGCCGTGCCATGCCGGTGCCATGCCATTCCATGCCGGTGCCATGCCGTGCCATGCCGGTGCCATGCCGTGCCATGCCGGTGCCATGCCGTGCCATGCCGGTGCCATGCCGTGCCATGCCGTGCCATGCCGTGCCATGCCGTGCCATGCCGGTGCCATGCCGTGCCATGCCGGTGCCATGCCGTGCCATGCCGTGCCATGCCGGTGCCATGCCGTGCCATGCCGGTGCCATGCCGTGCCATGCCGGTGCCATGCCGTGCCATGCCGGTGCCATGCCGGTGCCATGCCGGTGCCATGCCGTGCCATGCCGGTGCCATGCCGTGCCATGCCGTGCCATGCCGTACCATGCCGGTGCCATGCCGTGCCATGCCGGTGCCATGCCGTGCCATGCCGTGCCATGCCGGTGCCATGCCGTGCCATGCCGGTGCCATGCCGTGCCATGCCGGTGCCATGCCGTGCCATGCCGTGCCATGCCGGTGCCATGCCGGTGCCATGCCATTCCATGTCATTCCATGCCATTCCATGCCATTCCATGCCATTCCATGCCATTCCATGCCATTCCATGCCATTCCATGCCATTCCATGCCATTCCATGCCATTCCATGCCATTCCATGCCATTCCATGCCATTCCATGCCATTCCATGCCATTCCATGCCATTCCATGCCATTCCATGCCATTCCATGCCATTCCATGCCATTCCATGCCATTCCATGCCATTCCATGCCATTCCATGCCATTCCATGCCATTCCATGCCATTCCATGCCATTCCATGCCATTCCATGCCATTCCATGCCATTCCATGCCATTCCATGCCATTCCATGCCATTCCATGCCATTCCATGCCATTCCATGCCATTCCATGCCATTCCATGCCATTCCATGCCATTCCATGCCATTCCATGCCATTCCATGCCATTCCATGCCATTCCATGCCATTCCATGCCATTCCATGCCATTCCATGCCATTCCATGCCATTCCATGCCATTCCATGCCATTCCATGCCATTCCATGCCATTCCATGCCATTCCATGCCATTCCATGCCATTCCATGCCATTCCATGCCATTCCATGCCATTCCATGCCATTCCATGCCATTCCATGCCATTCCATGCCATTCCATGCCATTCCATGCCATTCCATGCCATTCCATGCCATTCCATGCCATTCCATGCCATTCCATGCCATTCCATGCCATTCCATGCCATTCCATGCCATTCCATGCCATTCCATGCCATTCCATGCCATTCCATGCCATTCCATGCCATTCCATGCCATTCCATGCCATTCCATGCCATTCCATGCCATTCCATGCCATTCCATGCCATTCCATGCCATTCCATGCCATTCCATGCCATTCCATGCCATTCCATGCCATTCCATGCCATTCCATGCCATTCCATGCCATTCCATGCCATTCCATGCCATTCCATGCCATTCCATGCCATTCCATGCCATTCCATGCCATTCCATGCCATTCCATGCCATTCCATGCCATTCCATGCCATTCCATGCCATTCCATGCCATTCCATGCCATTCCATGCCATTCCATGCCATTCCATGCCATTCCATGCCATTCCATGCCATTCCATGCCATTCCATGCCATTCCATGCCATTCCATGCCATTCCATGCCATTCCATGCCATTCCATGCCATTCCATGCCATTCAATGCCGTGCCATGCCGGTGCCATGCCGTGCTATGCCGGTGCCATGCCGTGCTATGCCGGTGCCATGCCGGTGCCATGCCGGTGCCATGCCGTGCCATGCCGGTGCCATGCCGTGCCATGCCGTGCCATGCCGGTGCCATGCCGGTGCCATGCCGGTGCCATGCCGGTGCCATGCCGTGCCATGCCGGTGCCATGCCGTGCCATGCCGTGCCATGCCGTACCATGCCGGTGCCATGCCGTGCCATGCCGGTGCCATGCCGTGCCATGCCGGTGCCATGCCGTGCCATGCCGGTGCCATGCCGTGCCATGCCGTGCCATGCCGGTGCCATGCCGGTGCCATGCCATTCCATGTCATTCCATGCCATTCCATGCCATTCCATGCCATTCCATGCCATTCCATGCCATTCCATGCCATTCCATGCCATTCCATGCCATTCCATGCCATTCCATGCCATTCCATGCCATTCCATGCCATTCCATGCCATTCCATGCCATTCCATGCCATTCCATGCCATTCCATGCCATTCCATGCCATTCCATGCCATTCCATGCCATTCCATGCCATTCCATGCCATTCCATGCCATTCCATGCCATTCCATGCCATTCCATGCCATTCCATGCCATTCCATGCCATTCCATGCCATTCCATGCCATTCCATGCCATTCCATGCCATTCCATGCCATTCCATGCCATTCCATGCCATTCCATGCCATTCCATGCCATTCCATGCCATTCCATGCCATTCCATGCCATTCCATGCCATTCCATGCCATTCCATGCCATTCCATGCCATTCCATGCCATTCCATGCCATTCCATGCCATTCCATGCCATTCCATGCCATTCCATGCCATTCCATGCCATTCCATGCCATTCCATGCCATTCCATGCCATTCCATGCCATTCCATGCCATTCCATGCCATTCCATGCCATTCCATGCCATTCCATGCCATTCCATGCCATTCCATGCCATTCCATGCCATTCCATGCCATTCCATGCCATTCCATGCCATTCCATGC
The DNA here is from genome assembly GCA_963971235.1 of Cryptus armator. Lineage (NCBI taxonomy): Eukaryota > Metazoa > Arthropoda > Insecta > Hymenoptera > Ichneumonidae > Cryptus > Cryptus armator. The sequence continues at coordinate 90,070 of CAXARG010000095.1, read as the reverse complement.
CATTCCATGCCATTCCATGCCATTCCATGCCATTCCATGCCATTCCATGCCATTCCATGCCATTCCATGCCATTCCATGCCATTCCATGCCATTCCATGCCATTCCATGCCATTCCATGCCATTCCATGCCATTCCATGCCATTCCATGCCATTCAATGCCGTGCCATGCCGGTGCCATGCCGTGCTATGCCGGTGCCATGCCGGTGCCATGCCGGTGCCATGCCGTGCCATGCCGGTGCCATGCCGTGCCATGCCGGTGCCATGCCGTGCCATGCCGTGCCATGCCGGTGCCATGCCGTGCCATGCCGGTGCCATGCCGTGCCATGCCGTGCCATGCCCGTGCCATGCCGGTGCCATGCCGGTGCCATGCCGTGCCATGCCGTGCCATGCCGGTGCCATGCCGGTGCCATGCCGTGCCATGCCGTGCCATGCCGGTGCCATGCCGTGCCATGCCGGTGCCATGCCGGTGCCATGCCATTCCATGTCATTCCATGCCATTCCATGCCATTCCATGCTATTCCATGCCATTCCATGCCATTCCATGCCATTCCATGCCATTCCATGCCATTCCATGCCATTCCATGCCATCCATGCCATTCCATGCCATTCCATGCCATTCCATGCCATTCCATGCCATTCCATGCCATTCCATGCCATTCCATGCCATTCCATGCCATTCCATGCCATTCCATGCCATTCCATGCCATTCCATGCCATTCCATGCCATTCCATGCCATTCCATGCCATTCCATGCCATTCCATGCCATTCCATGCCATTCCATGCCATTCCATGCCATTCCATGCCATTCCATGCCATTCCATGCCATTCCATGCCATTCCATGCCATTCCATGCCATTCCATGCCATTCCATGCCATTCCATGCCATTCCATGCCATTCCATGCCATTCCATGCCATTCCATGCATGCCATTCCATGCCATTCCATGCCATTCCATGCCATTCCATGCCATTCCATGCCATTCCATGCCATTCCATGCCATTCCATGCCATTCCATGCCATTCCATGCCATTCCATGCCATTCCATGCCATTCCATGCCATTCCATGCCATTCCATGCCATTCCATGCCATTCCATGCCATTCCATGCCATTCCATGCCATTCCATGCCATTCCATGCCATTCCATGCCATTCCATGCCATTCAATGCCGTGCCATGCCGGTGCCATGCCGTGCCATGCCGGTGCCATGCCGTGCCATGCCGTGCCATGCCGTGCCATGCCGGTGCCATGCCGTGCCATGCCGTGCCATGCCGGTGCCATGCCGTGCCATGCCGGTGCCATGCCGTGCCATGCCGGTGCCATGCCGGTGCCATGCCGGTGCCATGCCGTGCCATGCCGTGCCATGCCGGTGCCATGCCGTGCCATGCCGTGCCATGCCGGTGCCATGCCGTGCCATGCCGGTGCCATGCCGTGCCATGCCGGTGCCATGCCGGTGCCATGCCGTGCCATGCCGTGCCATGCCGGTGCCATGCCATTCCATGCCATTCCATGCCATTCCATGCCATTCCATGCCATTCCATGCCATTCCATGCCATTCCATGCCATTCCATGCCATTCCATGCCATTCCATGCCATTCCATGCCATTCCATGCCATTCCATGCCATTCCATGCCATTCCATGCCATTCCATGCCATTCCATGCCATTCCATGCCATTCCATGCCATTCCATGCCATTCCATGCCATTCCATGCCATTCCATGCCATTCCATGCCATTCCATGCCATTCCATGCCATTCCATGCCATTCCATGCCATTCCATGCCATTCCATGCCATTCCATGCCATTCCATGCCATTCCATGCCATTCCATGCCATTCCATGCCATTCCATGCCATTCCATGCCATTCCATGCCATTCCATGCCATTCCATGCCATTCCATGCCATTCCATGCCATTCCATGCCATTCCATGCCATTCCATGCCATTCCATGCCGTGCCATGCCGTGCCATGCCGTGCCATGCCGTGCCATGCCGGTGCCATGCCGTGCCATGCCGGTGTCATGCCGTGCCATGCCGTGCCATGCCGGTGCCATGCCGTGCCATGCCGTGCCATGCCGGTGCCATGCCGTGCCATGCCGTGCCATGCCGGTGCCATGCCGTGCCATGCCGTGCCATGCCGGTGCCATGCCGGTGCCATGCCATTCCATGTCATTCCATGCCATTCCATGCCATTCCATGCCATTCCATGCCATTCCATGCCATTCCATGCCATTCCATGCCATTCCATGCCATTCCATGCCATTCCATGCCATTCCATGCCATTCCATGGTATTCCATGCCATTCCATGCCATTCCATGACATTCCATGCCATTCCATGCCATTCCATGCCATTCCATGCCATTCCATGCCATTCCATGCCATTCCATGCCATTCCATGCCATTCCATGCCATTCCATGCCATTCCATGCCATTCCATGCCATTCCATGCCATTCCATGCCATTCCATGCCATTCAATGCCGTGCCATGCCGTGCCATGCCGTGCCATGCCGTGCCATGCCGGTGCCATGCCGTGCCATGCCGTGCCATGCCGTGCCATGCCGGTGCCATGCCGTGCCATGCCGGTGCCATGCCGTGCCATGCCGGTGCCATGCCGTGCAATGCCGGTGCCATGCCGGTGCCATGCCGTGCCATGCCGGTGCCATGCCGTGCCATGCCGGTGCCATGCCGTGCCATGCCGGTGCCATGCCGTGCCATGCCGGTGCCATGCCGGTGCCATGCCGTGCCATGCCGGTGCCATGCCGTGCCATGCCGGTGCCATGCCGTGCCATGCCGTGCCATGCCGTGCCATGCCGGTGCCATGCCGTGCCATGCCGGTGCCATGCCGTGCCATGCCGGTGCCATGCCGTGCCATGCCGGTGCCATGCCGTGCCATGCCGTGCCATGCCGGTGCCATGCCGTGCCATGCCGGTGCCATGCCGTGCCATGCCGGTGCCATGCCGTGCCATGCCGGTGCCATGCCGTGCCATGCCGGTGCCATGCCGTGCCATGCCGGTGCCATGCCGTGCCATGCCGGTGCCATGCCGGTGCCATGCCGGTGCCATGCCGTGCCATGCCGGTGCCATGCCGTGCCATGCCGGTGCCATGCCGTGCCATGCCGGTGCCATGCCGTGCCATGCCGGTGCCATGCCGTGCCATGCCGGTGCCATGCCGTGCCATGCCGTGCCATGCCGGTGCCATGCCGTGCCATGCCGGTGCCATGCCGTGCCATGCCATTCCATGCCATTCCATGCCATTCCATGCCATTCCATGCCACTCAATGCGGTGCCATGCCGTGCCATGCCGGTGCCATGCCGTGCCATGCCGGTGCCATGCCGTGCCATGCCGGTGCCATGCCGTGCCATGCCGGTGCCATGCCGTGCCATGCCGGTGCCATGCCGTGCCATGCCGGTGCCATGCCGTGCCATGCCGTGCCATGCCGTGCCATGCCGTGCCATGCCGGTGCCATGCCGGTGCCATGCCATTCCATGTCATTCCATGCCATTCCATGCCATTCCATGCCGTGCCATGCCGGTGCCATGCCGTGCCATGCCGTGCCATGCCATTCCATGCCATTCCATGCCATTCCATGCCATTCCATGCCATTCCATGCCATTCCATGCCATTCCATGCCATTCCATGCCATTCCATGCCATTCCATGCCATTCCATGCCATTCCATGCCATTCCATGCCATTCCATGCCATTCCATGCCATTCCATGCCATTCCATCCATTCCATGCCATTCCATGCCATTCAATGCCATTCCATGCCATTCAATGCCGTGCCATGCCGTGCCATGCGCTGCCATGCCATTCCATGCCATTCCATGCCGTGCCATGCGGTGCCATGCCATTCCATGCCATTCCATGCCATTCCATGCCATTCCATGCCATTCCATGCCATTCCATGCCATTCCATGCCATTCCATGCCATTCCATGCCATTCCATGCCATTCCATGCCATTCCATGCCATTCCATGCCATTCCATGCCATTCCATGCCATTCCATGCCATTCCATGCCATTCCATGCCATTCCATGCCATTCCATGCCATTCCATGCCATTCCATGCCATTCCATGCCATTCCATGCCATTCCATGCCATTCCATGCCATTCCATGCCATTCCATGCCATTCCATGCCCATTCCATGCCATTCCATGCCGTTCCATGCCATTCCATGCCATTCCATGCCATTCCATGCCATTCCATGCCATTCCATGCCATTCCATGCCATTCCATGCCATTCCATGCCATTCCATGCCATTCCATGCCATTCCATGCCATTCCATGCCATTCCATGCCATTCCATGCCATTCCATGCCATTCCATGCCATTCCATGCCATTCCATGCCATTCCATGCCATTCCATGCCATTCCATGCCATTCCATGCCATTCCATGCCATTCCATGCCATTCCATGCCATTCCATGCCATTCCATGCCATTCCATGCCATTCCATGCCATTCCATGCCATTCCATGCCATTCCATGCCATTCCATGCCATTCCATGCCATTCCATGCCATTCCATGCCATTCCATGCCATTCCATGCCATTCCATGCCATTCCATGCCATTCCATGCCATTCCATGCCATTCCATGCCATTCCATGCCATTCCATGCCATTCCATGCCATTCCATGCCATTCCATGCCATTCCATGCCATTCCATGCCATTCCATGCCGGTGCCATGCCGTGCCATGGCGGTGCCATGCCATTCCATGCCGGTGCCATGCCGTGCCATGCCGGTGCCATGCGTGCCATGCCGGTGCCATGCCGTGCCATGCCGGTGCCATGCCGTGCCATGCCGGTGCCATGCCGTGCCATGCCGTGCCATGCCGTGCCATGCCGTGCCATGCCGGTGCCATGCCGTGCCATGCCGGTGCCATGCCGTGCCATGCCGTGCCATGCCGTGCCATGCCGTGCCATGCCGGTGCCATGCCGTGCCATGCCGGTGCCATGCCGTGCCATGCCGGTGCCATGCCGTGCCATGCCGGTGCCATGCCGGTGCCATGCCGGTGCCATGCCGTGCCATGCCGGTGCCATGCCGTGCCATGCCGTGCCATGCCGTACCATGCCGGTGCCATGCCGTGCCATGCCGGTGCCATGCCGTGCCATGCCGGTGCCATGCCGTGCCATGCCGGTGCCATGCCGTGCCATGCCGTGCCATGCCGGTGCCATGCCGGTGCCATGCCGGTGCCATGCCATTCCATGTCATTCCATGCCATTCCATGCCATTCCATGCCATTCCATGCCATTCCATGCCATTCCATGCCATTCCATGCCATTCCATGCCATTCCATGCCATTCCATGCCATTCCATGCCATTCCATGCCATTCCATGCCATTCCATGCCATTCCATGCCATTCCATGCCATTCCATGCCATTCCATGCCATTCCATGCCATTCCATGCCATTCCATGCCATTCCATGCCATTCCATGCCATTCCATGCCATTCCATGCCATTCCATGCCATTCCATGCCATTCCATGCCATTCCATGCCATTCCATGCCATTCCATGCCATTCCATGCCATTCCATGCCATTCCATGCCATTCCATGCCATTCCATGCCATTCCATGCCATTCCATGCCATTCCATGCCATTCCATGCCATTCCATGCCATTCCATGCCATTCCATGCCATTCCATGCCATTCCATGCCATTCCATGCCATTCCATGCCATTCCATGCCATTCCATGCCATTCCATGCCATTCCATGCCATTCCATGCCATTCCATGCCATTCCATGCCATTCCATGCCATTCCATGCCATTCCATGCCATTCCATGCCATTCCATGCCATTCCATGCCATTCCATGCCATTCCATGCCATTCCATGCCATTCCATGCCATTCCATGCCATTCCATGCCATTCCATGCCATTCCATGCCATTCAATGCCGTGCCATGCCGGTGCCATGCCGTGCTATGCCGGTGCCATGCCGTGCTATGCCGGTGCCATGCCGGTGCCATGCCGGTGCCATGCCGTGCCATGCCGGTGCCATGCCGTGCCATGCCGTGCCATGCCGGTGCCATGCCGGTGCCATGCCGGTGCCATGCCGGTGCCATGCCGTGCCATGCCGGTGCCATGCCGTGCCATGCCGTGCCATGCCGTACCATGCCGGTGCCATGCCGTGCCATGCCGGTGCCATGCCGTGCCATGCCGGTGCCATGCCGTGCCATGCCGGTGCCATGCCGTGCCATGCCGTGCCATGCCGGTGCCATGCCGGTGCCATGCCATTCCATGTCATTCCATGCCATTCCATGCCATTCCATGCCATTCCATGCCATTCCATGCCATTCCATGCCATTCCATGCCATTCCATGCCATTCCATGCCATTCCATGCCATTCCATGCCATTCCATGCCATTCCATGCCATTCCATGCCATTCCATGCCATTCCATGCCATTCCATGCCATTCCATGCCATTCCATGCCATTCCATGCCATTCCATGCCATTCCATGCCATTCCATGCCATTCCATGCCATTCCATGCCATTCCATGCCATTCCATGCCATTCCATGCCATTCCATGCCATTCCATGCCATTCCATGCCATTCCATGCCATTCCATGCCATTCCATGCCATTCCATGCCATTCCATGCCATTCCATGCCATTCCATGCCATTCCATGCCATTCCATGCCATTCCATGCCATTCCATGCCATTCCATGCCATTCCATGCCATTCCATGCCATTCCATGCCATTCCATGCCATTCCATGCCATTCCATGCCATTCCATGCCATTCCATGCCATTCCATGCCATTCCATGCCATTCCATGCCATTCCATGCCATTCCATGCCATTCCATGCCATTCCATGCCATTCCATGCCATTCCATGCCATTCCATGCCATTCCATGCCATTCCATGCCATTCCATGCCATTCCATGCCATTCCATGCCATTCCATGCCATTCCATGCCATTCCATGCCATTCCATGCCATTCCATGCCATTCCATGCCATTCCATGCCATTCCATGCCATTCCATGCCATTCCATGCCATTCCATGCCATTCCATGCCATTCCATGCCATTCCATGCCATTCCATGCCATTCCATGCCATTCCATGCCATTCCATGCCATTCAATGCCGTGCCATGCCGTGCCATGCCGTGCCATGCCGTGCCATGCCGGTGCCATGCCGTGCCATGCCGTGCCATGCTGGTGCCATGCCGTGCCATGCCGTGCCATGCCGTGCCATGCCGGTGCCATGCCGTGCCATGCCGTGCCATGCCGGTGCCATGCCGTGCCATGCCGTGCCATGCCGGTGCCATGCCGGTGCCATGCCATTCCATGTCATTCCATGCCATTCCATGCCATTCCATGCCATTCCATGCCATTCCATGCCATTCCATGCCATTCCATGCCATTCCATGCCATTCCATGGTATTCCATGCCATTGCATGCCATTCCATGACATTCCATGCCATTCCATGCCATTCCATGCCATTCCATGCCATTCCATGCCATTCCATGCCATTCCATGCCATTCCATGCCATTCCATGCCATTCCATGCCATTCCATGCCATTCCATGCCATTCCATGCCATTCCATGCCATTCCATGCCATTCCATGCCATTCCATGCCATTCCATGCCATTCCATGCCATTCCATGCCATTCCATGCCATTCCATGCCATTCCATGCCATTCCATGCCATTCAATGCCGTGCCATGCCGTGCCATGCCGTGCCATGCCGTGCCATGCCGGTGCCATGCCGTGCCATGCCGTGCCATGCCGTGCCATGCCGGTGCCATGCCGTGCCATGCCGGTGCCATGCCGTGCCATGCCGGTGCCATGCCGGTGCCATGCCGTGCCATGCCGGTGCCATGCCGTGCCATGCCGTGCAATGCCGGTGCCATGCCGGTGCCATGCCGTGCCATGCCGGTGCCATGCCGTGCCATGCCGGTGCCATGCCGTGCCATGCCGGTGCCATGCCGGTGCCATGCCGTGCCATGCCGGTGCCATGCCGTGCCATGCCGGTGCCATGCCGTGCCATGCCGTGCCATGCCGTGCCATGCCGGTGCCATGCCGTGCCATGCCGGTGCCATGCCGTGCCATGCCGGTGCCATGCCGTGCCATGCCGGTGCCATGCCGTGCCATGCCGGTGCCATGCCGTGCCATGCCGGTGCCATGCCGTGCCATGCCGGTGCCATGCCGTGCCATGCCGGTGCCATGCCGTGCCATGCCGGTGCCATGCCGGTGCCATGCCGGTGCCATGCCGTGCCATGCCGGTGCCATGCCGTGCCATGCCGGTGCCATGCCGTGCCATGCCGGTGCCATGCCGGTGCCATGCCGTGCCATGCCGGTGCCATGCCGTGCCATGCCGGTGCCATGCCGTGCCATGCCGGTGCCATGCCGTGCCATGCCGGTGCCATGCCGTGCCATGCCGTGCCATGCCGGTGCCATGCCGTGCCATGCCGGTGCCATGCCGTGCCATGCCATTCCATGCCATTCCATGCCATTCCATGCCATTCCATGCCACTCAATGCGGTGCCATGCCGTGCCATGCCGGTGCCATGCCGTGCCATGCCGGTGCCATGCCGTGCCATGCCGGTGCCATGCCGTGCCATGCCGGTGCCATGCCGTGCCATGCCGGTGCCATGCCGTGCCATGCCGTGCCATGCCGTGCCATGCCGTGCCATGCCGGTGCCATGCCGGTGCCATGCCATTCCATGTCATTCCATGCCATTCCATGCCATTCCATGCCGTGCCATGCCGGTGCCATGCCGTGCCATGCCGTGCCATGCCATTCCATGCCATTCCATGCCATTCCATGCCATTCCATGCCATTCCATGCCATTCCATGCCATTCCATGCCATTCCATGCCATTCCATGCCATTCCATGCCATTCCATGCCATTCCATGCCATTCCATGCCATTCCATGCCATTCCATGCCATTCCATGCCATTCCATGCCATTCCATGCCATTCCATGCCATTCCATGCCATTCCATGCCATTCCATGCCATTCCATGCCATTCCATGCCATTCCATGCCATTCCATGCCATTCCATGCCATTCCATGCCATTCCATGCCATTCCATGCCATTCCATGCCATTCCATGCCATTCCATGCCATTCCATGCCATTCCATGCCATTCCATGCCATTCCATGCCATTCCATGCCATTCCATGCCATTCCATGCCATTCCATGCCATTCCATGCCATTCCATGCCATTCCATGCCATTCCATGCCATTCCATGCCATTCCATGCCATTCCATGCCATTCCATGCCATTCCATGCCATTCCATGCCATTCAATGCCATTCCATGCCATTCAATGCCGTGCCATGCCGTGCCATGCGCTGCCATGCCATTCCATGCCATTCCATGCCGTGCCATGCGGTGCCATGCCATTCCATGCCATTCCATGCCATTCCATGCCATTCCATGCCATTCCATGCCATTCCATGCCATTCCATGCCATTCCATGCCATTCCATGCCATTCCATGCCATTCCATGCCATTCCATGCCATTCCATGCCATTCCATGCCATTCCATGCCATTCCATGCCATTCCATGCCATTCCATGCCATTCAATGCCGTGCCATGCCGTGCCATGCCGGTGCCATGCCGTGCCATGCCGTGCCATGCCGTGCCATGCCGTGCCATGCCGGTGCCATGCCGTGCCATGCCGGTGCCATGCCGTGCCATGCCGTGCCATGCCGGTGCCATGCCGTGCCATGCCGGTGCCATGCCGTGCCATGCCGGTGCCATGCCGTGCCATGCCGGTGCCATGCCGTGCCATGCCGGTGCCATGCCGGTGCCATGCCGGTGCCATGCCGTGCCATGCCGTGCCATGCCGTACCATGCCGGTGCCATGCCGTGCCATGCCGGTGCCATGCCGTGCCATGCCGGTGCCATGCCGTGCCATGCCGTGCCATGCCGGTGCCATGCCGGTGCCATGCCATTCCATGTCATTCCATGCCATTCCATGCCATTCCATGCCATTCCATGCCATTCCATGCCATTCCATGCCATTCCATGCCATTCCATGCCATTCCATGCCATTCCATGCCATTCCATGCCATTCCATGCCATTCCATGCCATTCCATGCCATTCCATGCCATTCCATGCCATTCCATGCCATTCCATGCCATTCCATGCCATTCCATGCCATTCCATGCCATTCCATGCCATTCCATGCCATTCCATGCCATTCCATGCCATTCCATGCCATTCCATGCCATTCCATGCCATTCCATGCCATTCCATGCCATTCCATGCCATTCCATGCCATTCCATGCCATTCCATGCCATTCAATGCCGTGCCATGCCGGTGCCATGCCGTGCTATGCCGGTGCCATGCCGGTGCCATGCCGGTGCCATGCCGTGCCATGCCGGTGCCATGCCGTGCCATGCCGTGCCATGCCGGTGCCATGCCGTGCCATGCCGGTGCCATGCCGTGCCATGCCGTGCCATGCCGTGCCATGCCGGTGCCATGCCGGTGCCATGCCGTGCCATGCCGGTGCCATGCCGTGCCATGCCGTGCCATGCCGTGCCATGCCGTGCCATGCCGTGCCATGCCGTGCCATGCCGGTGCCATGCCGGTGCCATGCCATTCCATGTCATTCCATGCCATTCCATGCCATTCCATGCTATTCCATGCCATTCCATGCCATTCCATGCCATTCCATGCCATTCCATGCCATTCCATGCCATTCCATGCCATTCCATGCCATTCCATGCCATTCCATGCCATTCCATGCCATTCCATGCCATTCCATGCCATTCCATGCCATTCCATGCCATTCCATGCCATTCCATGCCATTCCATGCCATTCCATGCCATTCCATGCCATTCCATGCCATTCCATGCCATTCCATGCCATTCCATGCCATTCCATGCCATTCCATGCCATTCCATGCCATTCCATGCCATTCCATGCCATTCCATGCCATTCCATGCCATTCCATGCCATTCCATGCCATTCCATGCCATTCCATGCCATTCCATGCCATTCCATGCCATTCCATGCCATTCCATGCCATTCCATGCCATTCCATGCCATTCCATGCCATTCCATGCCATTCCATGCCATTCCATGCCATTCCATGCCATTCCATGCCATTCCATGCCATTCCATGCCATTCCATGCCATTCCATGCCATTCCATGCCATTCCATGCCATTCCATGCCATTCCATGCCATTCCATGCCATTCCATGCCATTCCATGCCATTCCATGCCATTCCATGCCATTCCATGCCATTCCATGCCATTCCATGCCATTCCATGCCATTCCATGCCATTCCATGCCATTCCATGCCATTCCATGCCATTCCATGCCATTCCATGCCATTCCATGCCATTCCATGCCATTCCATGCCATTCCATGCCATTCCATGCCATTCCATGCCATTCCATGCCATTCCATGCCATTCCATGCCATTCCATGCCATTCAATGCCGTGCCATGCCGGTGCCATGCCGTGCTATGCCGGTGCCATGCCGGTGCCATGCCGGTGCCATGCCGTGCCATGCCGTGCCATGCCGGTGCCATGCCGTGCCATGCCGGTGCCATGCCGTGCCATGCCGTGCCATGCCGTGCCATGCCGGTGCCATGCCGGTGCCATGCCGGTGCCATGCCGGTGCCATGCCGTGCCATGCCGGTGCCATGCCGTGCCATGCCGTGCCATGCCGTACCATGCCGGTGCCATGCCGTGCCATGCCGGTGCCATGCCGTGCCATGCCGGTGCCATGCCGTGCCATGCCGGTGCCATGCCGTGCCATGCCGTGCCATGCCGGTGCCATGCCGGTGCCATGCCATTCCATGTCATTCCATGCCATTCCATGCCATTCCATGCCATTCCATGCCATTCCATGCCATTCCATGCCATTCCATGCCATTCCATGCCATTCCATGCCATTCCATGCCATTCCATGCCATTCCATGCCATTCCATGCCATTCCATGCCATTCCATGCCATTCCATGCCATTCCATGCCATTCCATGCCATTCCATGCCATTCCATGCCATTCCATGCCATTCCATGCCATTCCATGCCATTCCATGCCATTCCATGCCATTCCATGCCATTCCATGCCATTCCATGCCATTCCATGCCATTCCATGCCATTCCATGCCATTCCATGCCATTCCATGCCATTCCATGCCATTCCATGCCATTCCATGCCATTCCATGCCATTCCATGCCATTCCATGCCATTCCATGCCATTCCATGCCATTCCATGCCATTCCATGCCATTCCATGCCATTCCATGCCATTCCATGCCATTCCATGCCATTCCATGCCATTCCATGCCATTCCATGCCATTCCATGCCATTCCATGCCATTCCATGCCATTCCATGCCATTCCATGCCATTCCATGCCATTCCATGCCATTCCATGCCATTCCATGCCATTCCATGCCATTCCATGCCATTCCATGCCATTCCATGCCATTCCATGCCATTCAATGCCGTGCCATGCCGGTGCCATGCCGTGCCATGCCGGTGCCATGCCGTGCCATGCCGTGCCATGCCGTGCCATGCCGGTGCCATGCCGTGCCATGCCGTGCCATGCCGGTGCCATGCCGTGCCATGCCGGTGCCATGCCGTGCCATGCCGGTGCCATGCCGGTGCCATGCCGGTGCCATGCCGTGCCATGCCGTGCCATGCCGGTGCCATGCCGTGCCATGCCGTGCCATGCCGGTGCCATGCCGTGCCATGCCGGTGCCATGCCGTGCCATGCCGGTGCCATGCCGGTGCCATGCCGTGCCATGCCGTGCCATGCCGGTGCCATGCCATTCCATGCCATTCCATGCCATTCCATGCCATTCCATGCCATTCCATGCCATTCCATGCCATTCCATGCCATTCCATGCCATTCCATGCCATTCCATGCCATTCCATGCCATTCCATGCCATTCCATGCCATTCCATGCCATTCCATGCCATTCCATGCCATTCCATGCCATTCCATGCCATTCCATGCCATTCCATGCCATTCCATGCCATTCCATGCCATTCCATGCCATTCCATGCCATTCCATGCCATTCCATGCCATTCCATGCCATTCCATGCCATTCCATGCCATTCCATGCCATTCCATGCCATTCCATGCCATTCCATGCCATTCCATGCCATTCCATGCCATTCCATGCCATTCCATGCCATTCCATGCCATTCCATGCCATTCCATGCCATTCCATGCCATTCCATGCCATTCCATGCCATTCCATGCCATTCCATGCCGTGCCATGCCGTGCCATGCCGTGCCATGCCGTGCCATGCCGGTGCCATGCCGTGCCATGCCGGTGTCATGCCGTGCCATGCCGTGCCATGCCGGTGCCATGCCGTGCCATGCCGTGCCATGCCGGTGCCATGCCGTGCCATGCCGTGCCATGCCGGTGCCATGCCGTGCCATGCCGTGCCATGCCGGTGCCATGCCGGTGCCATGCCATTCCATGTCATTCCATGCCATTCCATGCCATTCCATGCCATTCCATGCCATTCCATGCCATTCCATGCCATTCCATGCCATTCCATGCCATTCCATGCCATTCCATGCCATTCCATGCCATTCCATGGTATTCCATGCCATTCCATGGTATTCCATGCCATTCCATGCCATTCCATGACATTCCATGCCATTCCATGCCATTCCATGCCATTCCATGCCATTCCATGCCATTCCATGCCATTCCATGCCATTCCATGCCATTCCATGCCATTCCATGCCATTCCATGCCATTCCATGCCATTCCATGCCATTCCATGCCATTCAATGCCGTGCCATGCCGTGCCATGCCGTGCCATGCCGTGCCATGCCGGTGCCATGCCGGTGCCATGCCGGTGCCATGCCGTGCCATGCCGGTGCCATGCCGTGCCATGCCGGTGCCATGCCGTGCCATGCCGGTGCCATGCCGTGCCATGCCGGTGCCATGCCGTGCCATGCCGGTGCCATGCCGTGCCATGCCGTGCCATGCCGGTGCCATGCCGTGCCATGCCGGTGCCATGCCGTGCCATGCCATTCCATGCCATTCCATGCCATTCCATGCCATTCCATGCCACTCAATGCGGTGCCATGCCGTGCCATGCCGGTGCCATGCCGTGCCATGCCGGTGCCATGCCGTGCCATGCCGGTGCCATGCCGTGCCATGCCGGTGCCATGCCGTGCCATGCCGGTGCCATGCCGTGCCATGCCGGTGCCATGCCGTGCCATGCCGTGCCATGCCGTGCCATGCCGTGCCATGCCGGTGCCATGCCGGTGCCATGCCATTCCATGTCATTCCATGCCATTCCATGCCATTCCATGCCGTGCCATGCCGGTGCCATGCCGTGCCATGCCGTGCCATGCCATTCCATGCCATTCCATGCCATTCCATGCCATTCCATGCCATTCCATGCCATTCCATGCCATTCCATGCCATTCCATGCCATTCCATGCCATTCCATGCCATTCCATGCCATTCCATGCCATTCCATGCCATTCCATGCCATTCCATGCCATTCCATGCCATTCCATGCCATTCCATGCCATTCCATGCCATTCAATGCCATTCCATGCCATTCAATGCCGTGCCATGCCGTGCCATGCGCTGCCATGCCATTCCATGCCATTCCATGCCGTGCCATGCGGTGCCATGCCATTCCATGCCATTCCATGCCATTCCATGCCATTCCATGCCATTCCATGCCATTCCATGCCATTCCATGCCATTCCATGCCATTCCATGCCATTCCATGCCATTCCATGCCATTCCATGCCATTCCATGCCATTCCATGCCATTCCATGCCATTCCATGCCATTCCATGCCATTCCATGCCATTCCATGCCATTCCATGCCATTCCATGCCATTCCATGCCATTCCATGCCATTCCATGCCATTCCATGCCATTCCATGCCATTCCATGCCATTCCATGCCATTCCATGCCGTTCCATGCCATTCCATGCCATTCCATGCCGTTCCATGCCATTCCATGCCATTCCATGCCATTCCATGCCATTCCATGCCATTCCATGCCATTCCATGCCATTCCATGCCATTCCATGCCATTCCATGCCATTCCATGCCATTCCATGCCATTCCATGCCATTCCATGCCATTCCATGCCATTCCATGCCATTCCATGCCATTCCATGCCATTCCATGCCATTCCATGCCATTCCATGCCATTCCATGCCATTCCATGCCATTCCATGCCATTCCATGCCATTCCATGCCATTCCATGCCATTCCATGCCATTCCATGCCATTCCATGCCATTCCATGCCATTCCATGCCATTCCATGCCATTCCATGCCATTCCATGCCATTCCATGCCATTCCATGCCATTCCATGCCATTCCATGCCATTCCATGCCATTCCATGCCATTCCATGCCATTCCATGCCATTCCATGCCATTCCATGCCGGTGCCATGCCGTGCCATGGCGGTGCCATGCCATTCCATGCCGGTGCCATGCCGTGCCATGCCGGTGCCATGCCGTGCCATGCCGGTGCCATGCCGTGCCATGCCGGTGCCATGCCGTGCCATGCCGTGCCATGCCGTGCCATGCCGTGCCATGCCGGTGCCATGCCGTGCCATGCCGGTGCCATGCCGTGCCATGCCGTGCCATGCCGGTGCCATGCCGTGCCATGCCGGTGCCATGCCGTGCCATGCCGGTGCCATGCCGTGCCATGCCGGTGCCATGCCGGTGCCATGCCGGTGCCATGCCGTGCCATGCCGGTGCCATGCCGTGCCATGCCGTGCCATGCCGTACCATGCCGGTGCCATGCCGTGCCATGCCGGTGCCATGCCGTGCCATGCCGGTGCCATGCCGTGCCATGCCGGTGCCATGCCGTGCCATGCCGTGCCATGCCGGTGCCATGCCGGTGCCATGCCATTCCATGTCATTCCATGCCATTCCATGCCATTCCATGCCATTCCATGCCATTCCATGCCATTCCATGCCATTCCATGCCATTCCATGCCATTCCATGCCATTCCATGCCATTCCATGCCATTCCATGCCATTCCATGCCATTCCATGCCATTCCATGCCATTCCATGCCATTCCATGCCATTCCATGCCATTCCATGCCATTCCATGCCATTCCATGCCATTCCATGCCATTCCATGCCATTCCATGCCATTCCATGCCATTCCATGCCATTCCATGCCATTCCATGCCATTCCATGCCATTCCATGCCATTCCATGCCATTCCATGCCATTCCATGCCATTCCATGCCATTCCATGCCATTCCATGCCATTCCATGCCATTCCATGCCATTCCATGCCATTCCATGCCATTCCATGCCATTCCATGCCATTCCATGCCATTCCATGCCATTCCATGCCATTCCATGCCATTCCATGCCATTCCATGCCATTCCATGCCATTCCATGCCATTCCATGCCATTCCATGCCATTCCATGCCATTCCATGCCATTCCATGCCATTCCATGCCATTCCATGCCATTCCATGCCATTCCATGCCATTCCATGCCATTCCATGCCATTCCATGCCATTCCATGCCATTCCATGCCATTCCATGCCATTCCATGCCATTCCATGCCATTCCATGCCATTCCATGCCATTCCATGCCATTCCATGCCATTCCATGCCATTCCATGCCATTCCATGCCATTCCATGCCATTCCATGCCATTCCATGCCATTCCATGCCATTCCATGCCATTCCATGCCATTCCATGCCATTCCATGCCATTCCATGCCATTCCATGCCATTCCATGCCATTCCATGCCATTCCATGCCATTCCATGCCATTCCATGCCATTCCATGCCATTCCATGCCATTCCATGCCATTCCATGCCATTCCATGCCATTCCATGCCATTCCATGCCATTCCATGCCATTCCATGCCATTCAATGCCGTGCCATGCCGGTGCCATGCCGTGCTATGCCGGTGCCATGCCGTGCTATGCCGGTGCCATGCCGGTGCCATGCCGGTGCCATGCCGTGCCATGCCGGTGCCATGCCGTGCCATGCCGTGCCATGCCGGTGCCATGCCGGTGCCATGCCGGTGCCATGCCGGTGCCATGCCGTGCCATGCCGGTGCCATGCCGTGCCATGCCGTGCCATGCCGTACCATGCCGGTGCCATGCCGTGCCATGCCGGTGCCATGCCGTGCCATGCCGGTGCCATGCCGTGCCATGCCGGTGCCATGCCGTGCCATGCCGTGCCATGCCGGTGCCATGCCGGTGCCATGCCATTCCATGTCATTCCATGCCATTCCATGCCATTCCATGCCATTCCATGCCATTCCATGCCATTCCATGCCATTCCATGCCATTCCATGCCATTCCATGCCATTCCATGCCATTCCATGCCATTCCATGCCATTCCATGCCATTCCATGCCATTCCATGCCATTCCATGCCATTCCATGCCATTCCATGCCATTCCATGCCATTCCATGCCATTCCATGCCATTCCATGCCATTCCATGCCATTCCATGCCATTCCATGCCATTCCATGCCATTCCATGCCATTCCATGCCATTCCATGCCATTCCATGCCATTCCATGCCATTCCATGCCATTCCATGCCATTCCATGCCATTCCATGCCATTCCATGCCATTCCATGCCATTCCATGCCATTCCATGCCATTCCATGCCATTCCATGCCATTCCATGCCATTCCATGCCATTCCATGCCATTCCATGCCATTCCATGCCATTCCATGCCATTCCATGCCATTCCATGCCATTCCATGCCATTCCATGCCATTCCATGCCATTCCATGCCATTCCATGCCATTCCATGCCATTCCATGCCATTCCATGCCATTCCATGCCATTCCATGCCATTCCATGCCATTCCATGCCATTCCATGCCATTCCATGCCATTCCATGCCATTCCATGCCATTCCATGCCATTCCATGCCATTCCATGCCATTCCATGCCATTCCATGCCATTCCATGCCATTCCATGCCATTCCATGCCATTCCATGCCATTCCATGCCATTCCATGCCATTCCATGCCATTCCATGCCATTCCATGCCATTCCATGCCATTCCATGCCATTCCATGCCATTCCATGCCATTCCATGCCATTCCATGCCATTCCATGCCATTCCATGCCATTCCATGCCATTCCATGCCATTCCATGCCATTCCATGCCATTCCATGCCATTCCATGCCATTCCATGCCATTCCATGCCATTCCATGCCATTCCATGCCATTCCATGCCATTCCATGCCATTCAATGCCGTGCCATGCCGTGCCATGCCGTGCCATGCCGTGCCATGCCGGTGCCATGCCGTGCCATGCCGTGCCATGCCGGTGCCATGCCGTGCCATGCCGTGCCATGCCGTGCCATGCCGTGCCATGCCGGTGCCATGCCGTGCCATGCCGTGCCATGCCGGTGCCATGCCGGTGCCATGCCATTCCATGTCATTCCATGCCATTCCATGCCATTCCATGCCATTCCATGCCATTCCATGCCATTCCATGCCATTCCATGCCATTCCATGCCATTCCATGGTATTCCATGCCATTGCATGCCATTCCATGACATTCCATGCCATTCCATGCCATTCCATGCCATTCCATGCCATTCCATGCCATTCCATGCCATTCCATGCCATTCCATGCCATTCCATGCCATTCCATGCCATTCCATGCCATTCCATGCCATTCCATGCCATTCCATGCCATTCCATGCCATTCCATGCCATTCCATGCCATTCCATGCCATTCCATGCCATTCCATGCCATTCCATGCCATTCCATGCCATTCCATGCCATTCCATGCCATTCCATGCCATTCAATGCCGTGCCATGCCGTGCCATGCCGTGCCATGCCGTGCCATGCCGGTGCCATGCCGTGCCATGCCGTGCCATGCCGTGCCATGCCGGTGCCATGCCGTGCCATGCCGGTGCCATGCCGTGCCATGCCGGTGCCATGCCGGTGCCATGCCGTGCCATGCCGGTGCCATGCCGTGCCATGCCGTGCAATGCCGGTGCCATGCCGGTGCCATGCCGTGCCATGCCGGTGCCATGCCGTGCCATGCCGGTGCCATGCCGTGCCATGCCGGTGCCATGCCGGTGCCATGCCGTGCCATGCCGGTGCCATGCCGTGCCATGCCGGTGCCATGCCGTGCCATGCCGTGCCATGCCGTGCCATGCCGGTGCCATGCCGTGCCATGCCGGTGCCATGCCGTGCCATGCCGGTGCCATGCCGTGCCATGCCGGTGCCATGCCGTGCCATGCCGGTGCCATGCCGTGCCATGCCGGTGCCATGCCGTGCCATGCCGGTGCCATGCCGTGCCATGCCGGTGCCATGCCGTGCCATGCCGGTGCCATGCCGGTGCCATGCCGGTGCCATGCCGTGCCATGCCGGTGCCATGCCGTGCCATGCCGGTGCCATGCCGTGCCATGCCGGTGCCATGCCGGTGCCATGCCGTGCCATGCCGGTGCCATGCCGTGCCATGCCGGTGCCATGCCGTGCCATGCCGGTGCCATGCCGTGCCATGCCGGTGCCATGCCGTGCCATGCCGTGCCATGCCGGTGCCATGCCGTGCCATGCCGGTGCCATGCCGTGCCATGCCATTCCATGCCATTCCATGCCATTCCATGCCATTCCATGCCACTCAATGCGGTGCCATGCCGTGCCATGCCGGTGCCATGCCGTGCCATGCCGGTGCCATGCCGTGCCATGCCGGTGCCATGCCGTGCCATGCCGGTGCCATGCCGTGCCATGCCGGTGCCATGCCGTGCCATGCCGTGCCATGCCGTGCCATGCCGTGCCATGCCGGTGCCATGCCGGTGCCATGCCATTCCATGTCATTCCATGCCATTCCATGCCATTCCATGCCGTGCCATGCCGGTGCCATGCCGTGCCATGCCGTGCCATGCCGGTGCCATGCCGTGCCATGCCGTGCAATGCCGGTGCCATGCCGGTGCCATGCCGTGCCATGCCGGTGCCATGCCGTGCCATGCCGGTGCCATGCCGTGCCATGCCGGTGCCATGCCGGTGCCATGCCGTGCCATGCCGGTGCCATGCCGTGCCATGCCGGTGCCATGCCGTGCCATGCCGTGCCATGCCGTGCCATGCCGGTGCCATGCCGTGCCATGCCGGTGCCATGCCGTGCCATGCCGGTGCCATGCCGTGCCATGCCGGTGCCATGCCGTGCCATGCCGGTGCCATGCCGTGCCATGCCGGTGCCATGCCGTGCCATGCCGGTGCCATGCCGTGCCATGCCGGTGCCATGCCGTGCCATGCCGGTGCCATGCCGGTGCCATGCCGGTGCCATGCCGTGCCATGCCGGTGCCATGCCGTGCCATGCCGGTGCCATGCCGTGCCATGCCGGTGCCATGCCGGTGCCATGCCGTGCCATGCCGGTGCCATGCCGTGCCATGCCGGTGCCATGCCGTGCCATGCCGGTGCCATGCCGTGCCATGCCGGTGCCATGCCGTGCCATGCCGGTGCCATGCCGTGCCATGCCGTGCCATGCCGGTGCCATGCCGTGCCATGCCGGTGCCATGCCGTGCCATGCCATTCCATGCCATTCCATGCCATTCCATGCCATTCCATGCCACTCAATGCGGTGCCATGCCGTGCCATGCCGGTGCCATGCCGTGCCATGCCGGTGCCATGCCGTGCCATGCCGGTGCCATGCCGTGCCATGCCGGTGCCATGCCGTGCCATGCCGGTGCCATGCCGTGCCATGCCGTGCCATGCCGTGCCATGCCGTGCCATGCCGGTGCCATGCCGGTGCCATGCCATTCCATGTCATTCCATGCCATTCCATGCCATTCCATGCCGTGCCATGCCGGTGCCATGCCGTGCCATGCCGTGCCATGCCATTCCATGCCATTCCATGCCATTCCATGCCATTCCATGCCATTCCATGCCATTCCATGCCATTCCATGCCATTCCATGCCATTCCATGCCATTCCATGCCATTCCATGCCATTCCATGCCATTCCATGCCATTCCATGCCATTCCATGCCATTCCATGCCATTCCATGCCATTCCATGCCATTCCATGCCATTCCATGCCATTCCATGCCATTCCATGCCATTCCATGCCATTCCATGCCATTCCATGCCATTCCATGCCATTCCATGCCATTCCATGCCATTCCATGCCATTCCATGCCATTCCATGCCATTCCATGCCATTCCATGCCATTCCATGCCATTCCATGCCATTCCATGCCATTCCATGCCATTCCATGCCATTCCATGCCATTCCATGCCATTCCATGCCATTCCATGCCATTCCATGCCATTCCATGCCATTCCATGCCATTCCATGCCATTCCATGCCATTCAATGCCATTCCATGCCATTCAATGCCGTGCCATGCCGTGCCATGCGCTGCCATGCCATTCCATGCCATTCCATGCCGTGCCATGCGGTGCCATGCCATTCCATGCCATTCCATGCCATTCCATGCCATTCCATGCCATTCCATGCCATTCCATGCCATTCCATGCCATTCCATGCCATTCCATGCCATTCCATGCCATTCCATGCCATTCCATGCCATTCCATGCCATTCCATGCCATTCCATGCCATTCCATGCCATTCCATGCCATTCCATGCCATTCAATGCCGTGCCATGCCGTGCCATGCCGGTGCCATGCCGTGCCATGCCGTGCCATGCCGTGCCATGCCGTGCCATGCCGGTGCCATGCCGTGCCATGCCGGTGCCATGCCGTGCCATGCCGTGCCATGCCGGTGCCATGCCGGTGCCATGCCGTGCCATGCCGGTGCCATGCCGTGCCATGCCGGTGCCATGCCGTGCCATGCCGGTGCCATGCCGTGCCATGCCGGTGCCATGCCGGTGCCATGCCGGTGCCATGCCGTGCCATGCCGTGCCATGCCGTACCATGCCGGTGCCATGCCGTGCCATGCCGGTGCCATGCCGTGCCATGCCGGTGCCATGCCGTGCCATGCCGTGCCATGCCGGTGCCATGCCGGTGCCATGCCATTCCATGTCATTCCATGCCATTCCATGCCATTCCATGCCATTCCATGCCATTCCATGCCATTCCATGCCATTCCATGCCATTCCATGCCATTCCATGCCATTCCATGCCATTCCATGCCATTCCATGCCATTCCATGCCATTCCATGCCATTCCATGCCATTCCATGCCATTCCATGCCATTCCATGCCATTCCATGCCATTCCATGCCATTCCATGCCATTCCATGCCATTCCATGCCATTCCATGCCATTCCATGCCATTCCATGCCATTCCATGCCATTCCATGCCATTCCATGCCATTCCATGCCATTCCATGCCATTCCATGCCATTCCATGCCATTCCATGCCATTCCATGCCATTCCATGCCATTCCATGCCATTCCATGCCATTCCATGCCATTCAATGCCGTGCCATGCCGGTGCCATGCCGTGCTATGCCGGTGCCATGCCGGTGCCATGCCGGTGCCATGCCGTGCCATGCCGGTGCCATGCCGTGCCATGCCGTGCCATGCCGGTGCCATGCCGTGCCATGCCGGTGCCATGCCGTGCCATGCCGTGCCATGCCGTGCCATGCCGGTGCCATGCCGGTGCCATGCCGTGCCATGCCGGTGCCATGCCGTGCCATGCCGTGCCATGCCGTGCCATGCCGTGCCATGCCGTGCCATGCCGTGCCATGCCGGTGCCATGCCGGTGCCATGCCATTCCATGTCATTCCATGCCATTCCATGCCATTCCATGCTATTCCATGCCATTCCATGCCATTCCATGCCATTCCATGCCATTCCATGCCATTCCATGCCATTCCATGCCATTCCATGCCATTCCATGCCATTCCATGCCATTCCATGCCATTCCATGCCATTCCATGCCATTCCATGCCATTCCATGCCATTCCATGCCATTCCATGCCATTCCATGCCATTCCATGCCATTCCATGCCATTCCATGCCATTCCATGCCATTCCATGCCATTCCATGCCATTCCATGCCATTCCATGCCATTCCATGCCATTCCATGCCATTCCATGCCATTCCATGCCATTCCATGCCATTCCATGCCATTCCATGCCATTCCATGCCATTCCATGCCATTCCATGCCATTCCATGCCATTCCATGCCATTCCATGCCATTCCATGCCATTCCATGCCATTCCATGCCATTCCATGCCATTCCATGCCATTCCATGCCATTCCATGCCATTCCATGCCATTCCATGCCATTCCATGCCATTCCATGCCATTCCATGCCATTCCATGCCATTCCATGCCATTCCATGCCATTCCATGCCATTCCATGCCATTCCATGCCATTCCATGCCATTCCATGCCATTCCATGCCATTCCATGCCATTCCATGCCATTCCATGCCATTCCATGCCATTCCATGCCATTCCATGCCATTCCATGCCATTCCATGCCATTCCATGCCATTCCATGCCATTCCATGCCATTCCATGCCATTCCATGCCATTCCATGCCATTCCATGCCATTCCATGCCATTCCATGCCATTCCATGCCATTCCATGCCATTCCATGCCATTCCATGCCATTCCATGCCATTCCATGCCATTCCATGCCATTCCATGCCATTCCATGCCATTCCATGCCATTCCATGCCATTCCATGCCATTCCATGCCATTCCATGCCATTCCATGCCATTCCATGCCATTCCATGCCATTCCATGCCATTCCATGCCATTCCATGCCATTCCATGCCATTCCATGCCATTCCATGCCATTCCATGCCATTCCATGCCATTCCATGCCATTCCATGCCATTCCATGCCATTCCATGCCATTCCATGCCATTCCATGCCATTCCATGCCATTCCATGCCATTCAATGCCGTGCCATGCCGGTGCCATGCCGTGCTATGCCGGTGCCATGCCGGTGCCATGCCGGTGCCATGCCGTGCCATGCCGTGCCATGCCGGTGCCATGCCGTGCCATGCCGGTGCCATGCCGTGCCATGCCGTGCCATGCCGTGCCATGCCGGTGCCATGCCGGTGCCATGCCGGTGCCATGCCGGTGCCATGCCGTGCCATGCCGGTGCCATGCCGTGCCATGCCGTGCCATGCCGTACCATGCCGGTGCCATGCCGTGCCATGCCGGTGCCATGCCGTGCCATGCCGGTGCCATGCCGTGCCATGCCGGTGCCATGCCGTGCCATGCCGTGCCATGCCGGTGCCATGCCGGTGCCATGCCATTCCATGTCATTCCATGCCATTCCATGCCATTCCATGCCATTCCATGCCATTCCATGCCATTCCATGCCATTCCATGCCATTCCATGCCATTCCATGCCATTCCATGCCATTCCATGCCATTCCATGCCATTCCATGCCATTCCATGCCATTCCATGCCATTCCATGCCATTCCATGCCATTCCATGCCATTCCATGCCATTCCATGCCATTCCATGCCATTCCATGCCATTCCATGCCATTCCATGCCATTCCATGCCATTCCATGCCATTCCATGCCATTCCATGCCATTCCATGCCATTCCATGCCATTCCATGCCATTCCATGCCATTCCATGCCATTCCATGCCATTCCATGCCATTCCATGCCATTCCATGCCATTCCATGCCATTCCATGCCATTCCATGCCATTCCATGCCATTCCATGCCATTCCATGCCATTCCATGCCATTCCATGCCATTCCATGCCATTCCATGCCATTCCATGCCATTCCATGCCATTCCATGCCATTCCATGCCATTCCATGCCATTCCATGCCATTCCATGCCATTCCATGCCATTCCATGCCATTCCATGCCATTCCATGCCATTCCATGCCATTCCATGCCATTCCATGCCATTCCATGCCATTCCATGCCATTCCATGCCATTCCATGCCATTCCATGCCATTCCATGCCATTCCATGCCATTCCATGCCATTCCATGCCATTCCATGCCATTCAATGCCGTGCCATGCCGGTGCCATGCCGTGCCATGCCGGTGCCATGCCGTGCCATGCCGTGCCATGCCGTGCCATGCCGGTGCCATGCCGTGCCATGCCGTGCCATGCCGGTGCCATGCCGTGCCATGCCGGTGCCATGCCGTGCCATGCCGGTGCCATGCCGGTGCCATGCCGGTGCCATGCCGTGCCATGCCGTGCCATGCCGGTGCCATGCCGTGCCATGCCGTGCCATGCCGGTGCCATGCCGTGCCATGCCGGTGCCATGCCGTGCCATGCCGGTGCCATGCCGGTGCCATGCCGTGCCATGCCGTGCCATGCCGGTGCCATGCCATTCCATGCCATTCCATGCCATTCCATGCCATTCCATGCCATTCCATGCCATTCCATGCCATTCCATGCCATTCCATGCCATTCCATGCCATTCCATGCCATTCCATGCCATTCCATGCCATTCCATGCCATTCCATGCCATTCCATGCCATTCCATGCCATTCCATGCCATTCCATGCCATTCCATGCCATTCCATGCCATTCCATGCCATTCCATGCCATTCCATGCCATTCCATGCCATTCCATGCCATTCCATGCCATTCCATGCCATTCCATGCCATTCCATGCCATTCCATGCCATTCCATGCCATTCCATGCCATTCCATGCCATTCCATGCCATTCCATGCCATTCCATGCCATTCCATGCCATTCCATGCCATTCCATGCCATTCCATGCCATTCCATGCCATTCCATGCCATTCCATGCCATTCCATGCCATTCCATGCCATTCCATGCCATTCCATGCCATTCCATGCCATTCCATGCCATTCCATGCCATTCCATGCCATTCCATGCCGTGCCATGCCGTGCCATGCCGTGCCATGCCGTGCCATGCCGTGCCATGCCGTGCCATGCCGTGCCATGCCGGTGCCATGCCGTGCCATGCCGGTGTCATGCCGTGCCATGCCGTGCCATGCCGGTGCCATGCCGTGCCATGCCGTGCCATGCCGGTGCCATGCCGTGCCATGCCGTGCCATGCCGGTGCCATGCCGTGCCATGCCGTGCCATGCCGGTGCCATGCCGGTGCCATGCCATTCCATGTCATTCCATGCCATTCCATGCCATTCCATGCCATTCCATGCCATTCCATGCCATTCCATGCCATTCCATGCCATTCCATGCCATTCCATGCCATTCCATGGTATTCCATGCCATTCCATGGTATTCCATGCCATTCCATGCCATTCCATGACATTCCATGCCATTCCATGCCATTCCATGCCATTCCATGCCATTCCATGCCATTCCATGCCATTCCATGCCATTCCATGCCATTCCATGCCATTCCATGCCATTCCATGCCATTCCATGCCATTCAATGCCGTGCCATGCCGTGCCATGCCGTGCCATGCCGTGCCATGCCGTGCCATGCCGGTGCCATGCCGTGCCATGCCGTGCCATGCCGTGCCATGCCGGTGCCATGCCGTGCCATGCCGGTGCCATGCCGTGCCATGCCGGTGCCATGCCGTGCCATGCCGGTGCCATGCCGTGCAATGCCGGTGCCATGCCGGTGCCATGCCGTGCCATGCCGGTGCCATGCCGTGCCATGCCGGTGCCATGCCGGTGCCATGCCGTGCCATGCCGGTGCCATGCCGTGCCATGCCGGTGCCATGCCGTGCCATGCCGTGCCATGCCGTGCCATGCCGGTGCCATGCCGTGCCATGCCGGTGCCATGCCGTGCCATGCCGGTGCCATGCCGTGCCATGCCGGTGCCATGCCGTGCCATGCCGTGCCATGCCGGTGCCATGCCGTGCCATGCCGGTGCCATGCCGTGCCATGCCGGTGCCATGCCGTGCCATGCCGGTGCCATGCCGTGCCATGCCGGTGCCATGCCGGTGCCATGCCGGTGCCATGCCGTGCCATGCCGGTGCCATGCCGTGCCATGCCGGTGCCATGCCGTGCCATGCCGGTGCCATGCCGGTGCCATGCCGTGCCATGCCGGTGCCATGCCGTGCCATGCCGGTGCCATGCCGTGCCATGCCGGTGCCATGCCGTGCCATGCCGTGCCATGCCGGTGCCATGCCGTGCCATGCCGGTGCCATGCCGTGCCATGCCATTCCATGCCATTCCATGCCATTCCATGCCATTCCATGCCACTCAATGCGGTGCCATGCCGTGCCATGCCGGTGCCATGCCGTGCCATGCCGGTGCCATGCCGTGCCATGCCGGTGCCATGCCGTGCCATGCCGGTGCCATGCCGTGCCATGCCGGTGCCATGCCGTGCCATGCCGGTGCCATGCCGTGCCATGCCGTGCCATGCCGTGCCATGCCGGTGCCATGCCGGTGCCATGCCATTCCATGTCATTCCATGCCATTCCATGCCATTCCATGCCGTGCCATGCCGGTGCCATGCCGTGCCATGCCGTGCCATGCCATTCCATGCCATTCCATGCCATTCCATGCCATTCCATGCCATTCCATGCCATTCCATGCCATTCCATGCCATTCCATGCCATTCCATGCCATTCCATGCCATTCCATGCCATTCCATGCCATTCCATGCCATTCCATGCCATTCCATGCCATTCCATGCCATTCCATGCCATTCCATGCCATTCAATGCCATTCCATGCCATTCAATGCCGTGCCATGCCGTGCCATGCGCTGCCATGCCATTCCATGCCATTCCATGCCGTGCCATGCGGTGCCATGCCATTCCATGCCATTCCATGCCATTCCATGCCATTCCATGCCATTCCATGCCATTCCATGCCATTCCATGCCATTCCATGCCATTCCATGCCATTCCATGCCATTCCATGCCATTCCATGCCATTCCATGCCATTCCATGCCATTCCATGCCATTCCATGCCATTCCATGCCATTCCATGCCATTCCATGCCATTCCATGCCATTCCATGCCATTCCATGCCATTCCATGCCATTCCATGCCGTTCCATGCCATTCCATGCCATTCCATGCCGTTCCATGCCATTCCATGCCATTCCATGCCATTCCATGCCATTCCATGCCATTCCATGCCATTCCATGCCATTCCATGCCATTCCATGCCATTCCATGCCATTCCATGCCATTCCATGCCATTCCATGCCATTCCATGCCATTCCATGCCATTCCATGCCATTCCATGCCATTCCATGCCATTCCATGCCATTCCATGCCATTCCATGCCATTCCATGCCATTCCATGCCATTCCATGCCATTCCATGCCATTCCATGCCATTCCATGCCATTCCATGCCATTCCATGCCATTCCATGCCATTCCATGCCATTCCATGCCATTCCATGCCATTCCATGCCATTCCATGCCATTCCATGCCATTCCATGCCATTCCATGCCATTCCATGCCATTCCATGCCATTCCATGCCATTCCATGCCATTCCATGCCATTCCATGCCATTCCATGCCATTCCATGCCATTCCATGCCATTCCATGCCATTCCATGCCGGTGCCATGCCGTGCCATGCCGGTGCCATGCCATTCCATGCCGGTGCCATGCCGTGCCATGCCGGTGCCATGCCGTGCCATGCCGGTGCCATGCCGTGCCATGCCGGTGCCATGCCGTGCCATGCCGTGCCATGCCGTGCCATGCCGTGCCATGCCGGTGCCATGCCGTGCCATGCCGGTGCCATGCCGTGCCATGCCGTGCCATGCCGGTGCCATGCCGTGCCATGCCGGTGCCATGCCGTGCCATGCCGGTGCCATGCCGTGCCATGCCGGTGCCATGCCGGTGCCATGCCGGTGCCATGCCGTGCCATGCCGGTGCCATGCCGTGCCATGCCGTGCCATGCCGTACCATGCCGGTGCCATGCCGTGCCATGCCGGTGCCATGCCGTGCCATGCCGGTGCCATGCCGTGCCATGCCGGTGCCATGCCGTGCCATGCCGTGCCATGCCGGTGCCATGCCGGTGCCATGCCATTCCATGTCATTCCATGCCATTCCATGCCATTCCATGCCATTCCATGCCATTCCATGCCATTCCATGCCATTCCATGCCATTCCATGCCATTCCATGCCATTCCATGCCATTCCATGCCATTCCATGCCATTCCATGCCATTCCATGCCATTCCATGCCATTCCATGCCATTCCATGCCATTCCATGCCATTCCATGCCATTCCATGCCATTCCATGCCATTCCATGCCATTCCATGCCATTCCATGCCATTCCATGCCATTCCATGCCATTCCATGCCATTCCATGCCATTCCATGCCATTCCATGCCATTCCATGCCATTCCATGCCATTCCATGCCATTCCATGCCATTCCATGCCATTCCATGCCATTCCATGCCATTCCATGCCATTCCATGCCATTCCATGCCATTCCATGCCATTCCATGCCATTCCATGCCATTCCATGCCATTCCATGCCATTCCATGCCATTCCATGCCATTCCATGCCATTCCATGCCATTCCATGCCATTCCATGCCATTCCATGCCATTCCATGCCATTCCATGCCATTCCATGCCATTCCATGCCATTCCATGCCATTCCATGCCATTCCATGCCATTCCATGCCATTCCATGCCATTCCATGCCATTCCATGCCATTCCATGCCATTCCATGCCATTCCATGCCATTCCATGCCATTCCATGCCATTCCATGCCATTCCATGCCATTCCATGCCATTCCATGCCATTCCATGCCATTCCATGCCATTCCATGCCATTCCATGCCATTCCATGCCATTCCATGCCATTCCATGCCATTCCATGCCATTCCATGCCATTCCATGCCATTCCATGCCATTCCATGCCATTCCATGCCATTCCATGCCATTCCATGCCATTCCATGCCATTCCATGCCATTCCATGCCATTCCATGCCATTCCATGCCATTCCATGCCATTCCATGCCATTCCATGCCATTCCATGCCATTCCATGCCATTCCATGCCATTCCATGCCATTCCATGCCATTCCATGCCATTCCATGCCATTCCATGCCATTCCATGCCATTCCATGCCATTCCATGCCATTCCATGCCATTCCATGCCATTCAATGCCGTGCCATGCCGGTGCCATGCCGTGCTATGCCGGTGCCATGCCGGTGCCATGCCGGTGCCATGCCGTGCCATGCCGGTGCCATGCCGTGCCATGCCGTGCCATGCCGGTGCCATGCCGTGCCATGCCGGTGCCATGCCGTGCCATGCCGTGCCATGCCGTGCCATGCCGGTGCCATGCCGTGCCATGCCGTGCCATGCCGGTGCCATGCCGTGCCATGCCGTGCCATGCCGGTGCCATGCCGGTGCCATGCCATTCCATGTCATTCCATGCCATTCCATGCCATTCCATGCCATTCCATGCCATTCCATGCCATTCCATGCCATTCCATGCCATTCCATGGTATTCCATGCCATTGCATGCCATTCCATGACATTCCATGCCATTCCATGCCATTCCATGCCATTCCATGCCATTCCATGCCATTCCATGCCATTCCATGCCATTCCATGCCATTCCATGCCATTCCATGCCATTCCATGCCATTCCATGCCATTCCATGCCATTCCATGCCATTCCATGCCATTCCATGCCATTCCATGCCATTCAATGCCGTGCCATGCCGTGCCATGCCGTGCCATGCCGTGCCATGCCGGTGCCATGCCGTGCCATGCCGTGCCATGCCGTGCCATGCCGGTGCCATGCCGTGCCATGCCGGTGCCATGCCGTGCCATGCCGGTGCCATGCCGGTGCCATGCCGTGCCATGCCGGTGCCATGCCGTGCCATGCCGTGCAATGCCGGTGCCATGCCGGTGCCATGCCGTGCCATGCCGGTGCCATGCCGTGCCATGCCGGTGCCATGCCGTGCCATGCCGGTGCCATGCCGGTGCCATGCCGTGCCATGCCGGTGCCATGCCGTGCCATGCCGGTGCCATGCCGTGCCATGCCGTGCCATGCCGTGCCATGCCGGTGCCATGCCGTGCCATGCCGGTGCCATGCCGTGCCATGCCGGTGCCATGCCGTGCCATGCCGGTGCCATGCCGTGCCATGCCGGTGCCATGCCGTGCCATGCCGGTGCCATGCCGTGCCATGCCGGTGCCATGCCGTGCCATGCCGGTGCCATGCCGTGCCATGCCGGTGCCATGCCGTGCCATGCCGGTGCCATGCCGTGCCATGCCGGTGCCATGCCGTGCCATGCCGGTGCCATGCCGTGCCATGCCGGTGCCATGCCGGTGCCATGCCGGTGCCATGCCGTGCCATGCCGGTGCCATGCCGTGCCATGCCGGTGCCATGCCGTGCCATGCCGGTGCCATGCCGGTGCCATGCCGTGCCATGCCGGTGCCATGCCGTGCCATGCCGGTGCCATGCCGTGCCATGCCGGTGCCATGCCGTGCCATGCCGGTGCCATGCCGTGCCATGCCGTGCCATGCCGGTGCCATTCCGTGCCATGCCGGTGCCATGCCGTGCCATGCCATTCCATGCCATTCCATGCCATTCCATGCCATTCCATGCCACTCAATGCGGTGCCATGCCGTGCCATGCCGGTGCCATGCCGTGCCATGCCGGTGCCATGCCGTGCCATGCCGGTGCCATGCCGTGCCATGCCGGTGCCATGCCGTGCCATGCCGGTGCCATGCCGTGCCATGCCGTGCCATGCCGTGCCATGCCGTGCCATGCCGGTGCCATGCCGGTGCCATGCCATTCCATGTCATTCCATGCCATTCCATGCCATTCCATGCCGTGCCATGCCGGTGCCATGCCGTGCCATGCCGTGCCATGCCATTCCATGCCATTCCATGCCATTCCATGCCATTCCATGCCATTCCATGCCATTCCATGCCATTCCATGCCATTCCATGCCATTCCATGCCATTCCATGCCATTCCATGCCATTCCATGCCATTCCATGCCATTCCATGCCATTCCATGCCATTCCATGCCATTCCATGCCATTCCATGCCATTCCATGCCATTCCATGCCATTCCATGCCATTCCATGCCATTCCATGCCATTCCATGCCATTCCATGCCATTCCATGCCATTCCATGCCATTCAATGCCGTGCCATGCCGGTGCCATGCCGTGCTATGCCGGTGCCATGCCGGTGCCATGCCGGTGCCATGCCGTGCCATGCCGTGCCATGCCGGTGCCATGCCGTGCCATGCCGTGCCATGCCGTGCCATGCCGTGCCATGCCGGTGCCATGCCGGTGCCATGCCGGTGCCATGCCGTGCCATGCCGGTGCCATGCCGTGCCATGCCGTGCCATGCCGTACCATGCCGGTGCCATGCCGTGCCATGCCGGTGCCATGCCGTGCCATGCCGGTGCCATGCCGTGCCATGCCGGTGCCATGCCGTGCCATGCCGTGCCATGCCGGTGCCATGCCGGTGCCATGCCATTCCATGTCATTCCATGCCATTCCATGCCATTCCATGCCATTCCATGCCATTCCATGCCATTCCATGCCATTCCATGCCATTCCATGCCATTCCATGCCATTCCATGCCATTCCATGCCATTCCATGCCATTCCATGCCATTCCATGCCATTCCATGCCATTCCATGCCATTCCATGCCATTCCATGCCATTCCATGCCATTCCATGCCATTCCATGCCATTCCATGCCATTCCATGCCATTCCATGCCATTCCATGCCATTCCATGCCATTCCATGCCATTCCATGCCATTCCATGCCATTCCATGCCATTCCATGCCATTCCATGCCATTCCATGCCATTCCATGCCATTCCATGCCATTCCATGCCATTCCATGCCATTCCATGCCATTCCATGCCATTCCATGCCATTCCATGCCATTCCATGCCATTCCATGCCATTCCATGCCATTCCATGCCATTCCATGCCATTCCATGCCATTCCATGCCATTCCATGCCATTCCATGCCATTCCATGCCATTCCATGCCATTCCATGCCATTCCATGCCATTCCATGCCATTCCATGCCATTCCATGCCATTCCATGCCATTCCATGCCATTCCATGCCATTCCATGCCATTCCATGCCATTCCATGCCATTCCATGCCATTCCATGCCATTCCATGCCATTCCATGCCATTCCATGCCATTCCATGCCATTCCATGCCATTCCATGCCATTCCATGCCATTCCATGCCATTCCATGCCATTCCATGCCATTCCATGCCATTCCATGCCATTCCATGCCATTCCATGCCATTCAATGCCGTGCCATGCCGGTGCCATGCCGTGCTATGCCGGTGCCATGCCGGTGCCATGCCGGTGCCATGCCGTGCCATGCCGGTGCCATGCCGTGCCATGCCGTGCCATGCCGGTGCCATGCCGTGCCATGCCGGTGCCATGCCGTGCCATGCCGTGCCATGCCGTGCCATGCCGGTGCCATGCCGTGCCATGCCGTGCCATGCCGGTGCCATGCCGTGCCATGCCGTGCCATGCCGGTGCCATGCCGGTGCCATGCCATTCCATGTCATTCCATGCCATTCCATGCCATTCCATGCCATTCCATGCCATTCCATGGTATTCCATGCCATTGCATGCCATTCCATGACATTCCATGCCATTCCATGCCATTCCATGCCATTCCATGCCATTCCATGCCATTCCATGCCATTCCATGCCATTCCATGCCATTCCATGCCATTCCATGCCATTCCATGCCATTCCATGCCATTCCATGCCATTCCATGCCATTCCATGCCATTCCATGCCATTCCATGCCATTCCATGCCATTCCATGCCATTCCATGCCATTCCATGCCATTCCATGCCATTCCATGCCATTCCATGCCATTCCATGCCATTCCATGCCATTCCATGCCATTCCATGCCATTCCATGCCATTCCATGCCATTCCATGCCATTCCATGCCATTCAATGCCGTGCCATGCCGTGCCATGCCGTGCCATGCCGTGCCATGCCGGTGCCATGCCGTGCCATGCCGTGCCATGCCGTGCCATGCCGGTGCCATGCCGTGCCATGCCGGTGCCATGCCGTGCCATGCCGGTGCCATGCCATTCCATGTCATTCCATGCCATTCCATGCCATTCCATGCCCTTCCATGCCATTCCATGCCATTCCATGCCATTCCATGCCATTCCATGCCATTCCATGCCATTCCATGCCATTCCATGCCATTCCATGCCATTCCATGCCATTCCATGCCATTCCATGCCATTCCATGCCATTCCATGCCATTCCATGCCATTCCATGCCATTCCATGCCATTCCATGCCATTCCATGCCATTCCATGCCATTCCATGCCATTCCATGCCATTCCATGCCATTCCATGCCATTCCATGCCATTCCATGCCATTCCATGCCATTCCATGCCATTCCATGCCATTCCATGCCATTCCATGCCATTCCATGCCATTCCATGCCATTCCATGCCATTCCATGCCATTCCATGCCATTCCATGCCATTCCATGCCATTCCATGCCATTCCATGCCATTCCATGCCATTCCATGCCATTCCATGCCATTCCATGCCATTCCATGCCATTCCATGCCATTCCATGCCATTCCATGCCATTCCATGCCATTCCATGCCATTCCATGCCATTCCATGCCATTCCATGCCATTCCATGCCATTCCATGCCATTCCATGCCATTCCATGCCATTCCATGCCATTCCATGCCATTCCATGCCATTCCATGCCATTCCATGCCATTCCATGCCATTCCATGCCATTCCATGCCATTCCATGCCATTCCATGCCATTCCATGCCATTCCATGCCATTCCATGCCATTCCATGCCATTCCATGCCATTCAATGCCGTGCCATGCCGGTGCCATGCCGTGCTATGCCGGTGCCATGCCGGTGCCATGCCGGTGCCATGCCGTGCCATGCCGGTGCCATGCCGTGCCATGCCGTGCCATGCCGGTGCCATGCCGTGCCATGCCGGTGCCATGCCGTGCCATGCCGTGCCATGCCGTGCCATGCCGGTGCCATGCCGGTGCCATGCCGTGCCATGCCGGTGCCATGCCGTGCCATGCCGGTGCCATGCCGTGCCATGCCGTGCCATGCCGTGCCATGCCGTGCCATGCCGTGCCATGCCGGTGCCATGCCGGTGCCATGTCATTCCATGCCATTCCATGCCATTCCATGCTATTCCATGCCATTCCATGCCATTCCATGCCATTCCATGCCATTCCATGCCATTCCATGCCATTCCATGCCATTCCATGCCATTCCATGCCATTCCATGCCATTCCATGCCATTCCATGCCATTCCATGCCATTCCATGCCATTCCATGCCATTCCATGCCATTCCATGCCATTCCATGCCATTCCATGCCATTCCATGCCATTCCATGCCATTCCATGCCATTCCATGCCATTCCATGCCATTCCATGCCATTCCATGCCATTCCATGCCATTCCATGCCATTCCATGCCATTCCATGCCATTCCATGCCATTCCATGCCATTCCATGCCATTCCATGCCATTCCATGCCATTCCATGCCATTCCATGCCATTCCATGCCATTCCATGCCATTCCATGCCATTCCATGCCATTCCATGCCATTCCATGCCATTCCATGCCATTCCATGCCATTCCATGCCATTCCATGCCATTCCATGCCATTCCATGCCATTCCATGCCATTCCATGCCATTGCATGCCATTGCATGCCATTCCATGCCATTCCATGCCATTCCATGCCATTCCATGCCATTCCATGCCATTCCATGCCATTCCATGCCATTCCATGCCATTCCATGCCATTCCATGCCATTCCATGCCATTCCATGCCATTCCATGCCATTCCATGCCATTCCATGCCATTCCATGCCATTCCATGCCATTCCATGCCATTCCATGCCATTCCATGCCATTCCATGCCATTCCATGCCATTCCATGCCATTCCATGCCATTCCATGCCATTCCATGCCATTCCATGCCATTCCATGCCATTCCATGCCATTCCATGCCATTCCATGCCATTCCATGCCATTCCATGCCATTCCATGCCATTCCATGCCATTCCATGCCATTCCATGCCATTCCATGCCATTCCATGCCATTCCATGCCATTCCATGCCATTCCATGCCATTCCATGCCATTCCATGCCATTCCATGCCATTCCATGCCATTCCATGCCATTCCATGCCATTCCATGCCATTCCATGCCATTCCATGCCATTCAATGCCGGTGCCATGCCGTGCTATGCCGGTGCCATGCCGGTGCCATGCCGGTGCCATGCCGTGCCATGCCGTGCCATGCCGGTGCCATGCCGTGCCATGCCGGTGCCATGCCGTGCCATGCCGTGCCATGCCGTGCCATGCCGGTGCCATGCCGGTGCCATGCCGTGCCATGCCGGTGCCATGCCGTGCCATGCCGTGCCATGCCGTGCCATGCCGTGCCATGCCGTGCCATGCCGGTGCCATGCCGGTGCCATGCCGGTGCCATGCCATTCCATGTCATTCCATGCCATTCCATGCCATTCCATGCTATTCCATGCCATTCCATGCCATTCCATGCCATTCCATGCCATTCCATGCCATTCCATGCCATTCCATGCCATTCCATGCCATTCCATGCCATTCCATGCCATTCCATGCCATTCCATGCCATTCCATGCCATTCCATGCCATTCCATGCCATTCCATGCCATTCCATGCCATTCCATGCCATTCCATGCCATTCCATGCCATTCCATGCCATTCCATGCCATTCCATGCCATTCCATGCCATTCCATGCCATTCCATGCCATTCCATGCCATTCCATGCCATTCCATGCCATTCCATGCCATTCCATGCCATTCCATGCCATTCCATGCCATTCCATGCCATTCCATGCCATTCCATGCCATTCCATGCCATTCCATGCCATTCCATGCCATTCCATGCCATTCCATGCCATTCCATGCCATTCAATGCCGTGCCATGCCGGTGCCATGCCGTGCTATGCCGGTGCCATGCCGGTGCCATGCCGGTGCCATGCCGTGCCATGCCGGTGCCATGCCGTGCCATGCCGTGCCATGCCGGTGCCATGCCGTGCCATGCCGGTGCCATGCCGTGCCATGCCGTGCCATGCCGTGCCATGCCGGTGCCATGCCGGTGCCATGCCGTGCCATGCCGGTGCCATGCCGTGCCATGCCGTGCCATGGCGTGCCATGCCGTGCCATGCCGTGCCATGCCGGTGCCATGCCGGTGCCATGTCATTCCATGCCATTCCATGCCATTCCATGCTATTCCATGCCATTCCATGCCATTCCATGCCATTCCATGCCATTCCATGCCATTCCATGCCATTCCATGCCATTCCATGCCATTCCATGCCATTCCATGCCATTCCATGCCATTCCATGCCATTCCATGCCATTCCATGCCATTCCATGCCATTCCATGCCATTCCATGCCATTCCATGCCATTCCATGCCATTCCATGCCATTCCATGCCATTCCATGCCATTCCATGCCATTCCATGCCATTCCATGCCATTCCATGCCATTCCATGCCATTCCATGCCATTCCATGCCATTCCATGCCATTCCATGCCATTCCATGCCATTCCATGCCATTCCATGCCATTCCATGCCATTCAATGCCGGTGCCATGCCGTGCTATGCCGGTGCCATGCCGGTGCCATGCCGGTGCCATGCCGTGCCATGCCGTGCCATGCCGGTGCCATGCCGTGCCATGCCGGTGCCATGCCGTGCCATGCCGTGCCATGCCGTGCCATGCCGGTGCCATGCCGGTGCCATGCCGTGCCATGCCGGTGCCATGCCGTGCCATGCCGTGCCATGCCGTGCCATGCCGTGCCATGCCGTGCCATGCCGGTGCCATGCCGGTGCCATGCCGGTGCCATGCCATTCCATGTCATTCCATGCCATTCCATGCCATTCCATGCTATTCCATGCCATTCCATGCCATTCCATGCCATTCCATGCCATTCCATGCCATTCCATGCCATTCCATGCCATTCCATGCCATTCCATGCCATTCCATGCCATTCCATGCCATTCCATGCCATTCCATGCCATTCCATGCCATTCCATGCCATTCCATGCCATTCCATGCCATTCCATGCCATTCCATGCCATTCCATGCCATTCCATGCCATTCAATGCCGTGCCATGCCGGTGCCATGCCGTGCCATGCCGGTGCCATGCCGTGCCATGCCGTGCCATGCCGTGCCATGCCGGTGCCATGCCGTGCCATGCCGTGCCATGCCGGTGCCATGCCGTGCCATGCCGGTGCCATGCCGTGCCATGCCGGTGCCATGCCGGTGCCATGCCGGTGCCATGCCGTGCCATGCCGTGCCATGCCGGTGCCATGCCGTGCCATGCCGTGCCATGCCGGTGCCATGCCGTGCCATGCCGGTGCCATGCCGTGCCATGCCGGTGCCATGCCGGTGCCATGCCGTGCCATGCCGTGCCATGCCGGTGCCATGCCATTCCATGCCATTCCATGCCATTCCATGCCATTCCATGCCATTCCATGCCATTCCATGCCATTCCATGCCATTCCATGCCATTCCATGCCATTCCATGCCATTCCATGCCATTCCATGCCATTCCATGCCATTCCATGCCATTCCATGCCATTCCATGCCATTCCATGCCATTCCATGCCATTCCATGCCATTCCATGCCATTCCATGCCATTCCATGCCATTCCATGCCATTCCATGCCATTCCATGCCATTCCATGCCATTCCATGCCATTCCATGCCATTCCATGCCATTCCATGCCATTCCATGCCATTCCATGCCATTCCATGCCATTCCATGCCATTCCATGCCATTCCATGCCATTCCATGCCATTCCATGCCATTCCATGCCATTCCATGCCATTCCATGCCATTCCATGCCATTCCATGCCATTCCATGCCATTCCATGCCATTCCATGCCATTCCATGCCATTCCATGCCATTCCATGCCATTCCATGCCGTGCCATGCCGTGCCATGCCGTGCCATGCCGTGCCATGCCGGTGCCATGCCGTGCCATGCCGGTGTCATGCCGTGCCATGCCGTGCCATGCCGGTGCCATGCCGTGCCATGCCGTGCCATGCCGGTGCCATGCCGTGCCATGCCGTGCCATGCCGGTGCCATGCCGTGCCATGCCGTGCCATGCCGGTGCCATGCCGGTGCCATGCCATTCCATGTCATTCCATGCCATTCCATGCCATTCCATGCCATTCCATGCCATTCCATGCCATTCCATGCCATTCCATGCCATTCCATGCCATTCCATGCCATTCCATGCCATTCCATGGTATTCCATGCCATTCCATGCCATTCCATGACATTCCATGCCATTCCATGCCATTCCATGCCATTCCATGCCATTCCATGCCATTCCATGCCATTCCATGCCATTCCATGCCATTCCATGCCATTCCATGCCATTCCA
This sequence comes from Cryptus armator, assembly GCA_963971235.1. NCBI lineage: Eukaryota > Metazoa > Arthropoda > Insecta > Hymenoptera > Ichneumonidae > Cryptus > Cryptus armator. Next base: position 50,848 of record CAXARG010000095.1, on the reverse strand, counting down.
TGCCATTCCATGCCATTCCATGCCATTCCATGCCATTCCATGCCATTCCATGCCATTCAATGCCGTGCCATGCCGTGCCATGCCGTGCCATGCCGTGCCATGCCGGTGCCATGCCGTGCCATGCCGGTGCCATGCCGTGCCATGCCGGTGCCATGCCGTGCCATGCCGGTGCCATGCCGTGCAATGCCGGTGCCATGCCGGTGCCATGCCGTGCCATGCCGGTGCCATGCCGTGCCATGCCGGTGCCATGCCGTGCCATGCCGGTGCCATGCCGGTGCCATGCCGTGCCATGCCGGTGCCATGCCGTGCCATGCCGGTGCCATGCCGTGCCATGCCGTGCCATGCCGTGCCATGCCGGTGCCATGCCGTGCCATGCCGGTGCCATGCCGTGCCATGCCGGTGCCATGCCGTGCCATGCCGTGCCATGCCGGTGCCATGCCGTGCCATGCCGGTGCCATGCCGTGCCATGCCATTCCATGCCATTCCATGCCATTCCATGCCATTCCATGCCATTCCATGCCATTCCATGCCATTCCATGCCGTGCCATGCCGTGCCATGCCGTGCCATGCCGTGCCATGCCGGTGCCATGCCGTGCCATGCCGGTGTCATGCCGTGCCATGCCGTGCCATGCCGGTGCCATGCCGTGCCATGCCGTGCCATGCCGGTGCCATGCCGTGCCATGCCGTGCCATGCCGGTGCCATGCCGTGCCATGCCGTGCCATGCCGGTGCCATGCCGGTGCCATGCCATTCCATGTCATTCCATGCCATTCCATGCCATTCCATGCCATTCCATGCCATTCCATGCCATTCCATGCCATTCCATGCCATTCCATGCCATTCCATGCCATTCCATGCCATTCCATGGTATTCCATGCCATTCCATGCCATTCCATGACATTCCATGCCATTCCATGCCATTCCATGCCATTCCATGCCATTCCATGCCATTCCATGCCATTCCATGCCATTCCATGCCATTCCATGCCATTCCATGCCATTCCATGCCATTCCATGCCATTCCATGCCATTCAATGCCGTGCCATGCCGTGCCATGCCGTGCCATGCCGTGCCATGCCGGTGCCATGCCGTGCCATGCCGGTGCCATGCCGTGCCATGCCGGTGCCATGCCGTGCCATGCCGGTGCCATGCCGTGCAATGCCGGTGCCATGCCGGTGCCATGCCGTGCCATGCCGGTGCCATGCCGTGCCATGCCGGTGCCATGCCGTGCCATGCCGGTGCCATGCCGGTGCCATGCCGTGCCATGCCGGTGCCATGCCGTGCCATGCCGGTGCCATGCCGTGCCATGCCGTGCCATGCCGTGCCATGCCGGTGCCATGCCGTGCCATGCCGGTGCCATGCCGTGCCATGCCGGTGCCATGCCGTGCCATGCCGGTGCCATGCCGTGCCATGCCGTGCCATGCCGGTGCCATGCCGTGCCATGCCGGTGCCATGCCGTGCCATGCCGGTGCCATGCCGTGCCATGCCGGTGCCATGCCGTGCCATGCCGGTGCCATGCCGTGCCATGCCGGTGCCATGCCGGTGCCATGCCGGTGCCATGCCGTGCCATGCCGGTGCCATGCCGTGCCATGCCGGTGCCATGCCGTGCCATGCCGGTGCCATGCCGGTGCCATGCCGTGCCATGCCGGTGCCATGCCGTGCCATGCCGGTGCCATGCCGTGCCATGCCGGTGCCATGCCGTGCCATGCCGTGCCATGCCGGTGCCATGCCGTGCCATGCCGGTGCCATGCCGTGCCATGCCATTCCATGCCATTCCATGCCATTCCATGCCATTCCATGCCACTCAATGCGGTGCCATGCCGTGCCATGCCGGTGCCATGCCGTGCCATGCCGGTGCCATGCCGTGCCATGCCGGTGCCATGCCGTGCCATGCCGGTGCCATGCCGTGCCATGCCGGTGCCATGCCGTGCCATGCCGGTGCCATGCCGTGCCATGCCGGTGCCATGCCGTGCCATGCCGTGCCATGCCGTGCCATGCCGGTGCCATGCCGGTGCCATGCCATTCCATGTCATTCCATGCCATTCCATGCCATTCCATGCCGTGCCATGCCGGTGCCATGCCGTGCCATGCCGTGCCATGCCATTCCATGCCATTCCATGCCATTCCATGCCATTCCATGCCATTCCATGCCATTCCATGCCATTCCATGCCATTCCATGCCATTCCATGCCATTCCATGCCATTCCATGCCATTCCATGCCATTCCATGCCATTCCATGCCATTCCATGCCATTCCATGCCATTCAATGCCATTCCATGCCATTCAATGCCGTGCCATGCCGTGCCATGCGCTGCCATGCCATTCCATGCCATTCCATGCCGTGCCATGCGGTGCCATGCCATTCCATGCCATTCCATGCCATTCCATGCCATTCCATGCCATTCCATGCCATTCCATGCCATTCCATGCCATTCCATGCCATTCCATGCCATTCCATGCCATTCCATGCCATTCCATGCCATTCCATGCCATTCCATGCCATTCCATGCCATTCCATGCCATTCCATGCCATTCCATGCCATTCCATGCCATTCCATGCCATTCCATGCCATTCCATGCCATTCCATGCCATTCCATGCCATTCCATGCCATTCCATGCCATTCCATGCCATTCCATGCCATTCCATGCCGTTCCATGCCATTCCATGCCATTCCATGCCGTTCCATGCCATTCCATGCCATTCCATGCCATTCCATGCCATTCCATGCCATTCCATGCCATTCCATGCCATTCCATGCCATTCCATGCCATTCCATGCCATTCCATGCCATTCCATGCCATTCCATGCCATTCCATGCCATTCCATGCCATTCCATGCCATTCCATGCCATTCCATGCCATTCCATGCCATTCCATGCCATTCCATGCCATTCCATGCCATTCCATGCCATTCCATGCCATTCCATGCCATTCCATGCCATTCCATGCCATTCCATGCCATTCCATGCCATTCCATGCCATTCCATGCCATTCCATGCCATTCCATGCCATTCCATGCCATTCCATGCCATTCCATGCCATTCCATGCCATTCCATGCCATTCCATGCCATTCCATGCCATTCCATGCCATTCCATGCCGGTGCCATGCCGTGCCATGCCGGTGCCATGCCATTCCATGCCGGTGCCATGCCGTGCCATGCCGGTGCCATGCCGTGCCATGCCGGTGCCATGCCGTGCCATGCCGGTGCCATGCCGTGCCATGCCGTGCCATGCCGTGCCATGCCGTGCCATGCCGTGCCATGCCGGTGCCATGCCGTGCCATGCCGGTGCCATGCCGTGCCATGCCGTGCCATGCCGGTGCCATGCCGTGCCATGCCGGTGCCATGCCGTGCCATGCCGGTGCCATGCCGTGCCATGCCGGTGCCATGCCGGTGCCATGCCGGTGCCATGCCGTGCCATGCCGGTGCCATGCCGTGCCATGCCGTGCCATGCCGTACCATGCCGGTGCCATGCCGTGCCATGCCGGTGCCATGCCGTGCCATGCCGGTGCCATGCCGTGCCATGCCGGTGCCATGCCGTGCCATGCCGTGCCATGCCGGTGCCATGCCGGTGCCATGCCATTCCATGTCATTCCATGCCATTCCATGCCATTCCATGCCATTCCATGCCATTCCATGCCATTCCATGCCATTCCATGCCATTCCATGCCATTCCATGCCATTCCATGCCATTCCATGCCATTCCATGCCATTCCATGCCATTCCATGCCATTCCATGCCATTCCATGCCATTCCATGCCATTCCATGCCATTCCATGCCATTCCATGCCATTCCATGCCATTCCATGCCATTCCATGCCATTCCATGCCATTCCATGCCATTCCATGCCATTCCATGCCATTCCATGCCATTCCATGCCATTCCATGCCATTCCATGCCATTCCATGCCATTCCATGCCATTCCATGCCATTCCATGCCATTCCATGCCATTCCATGCCATTCCATGCCATTCCATGCCATTCCATGCCATTCCATGCCATTCCATGCCATTCCATGCCATTCCATGCCATTCCATGCCATTCCATGCCATTCCATGCCATTCCATGCCATTCCATGCCATTCCATGCCATTCCATGCCATTCCATGCCATTCCATGCCATTCCATGCCATTCCATGCCATTCCATGCCATTCCATGCCATTCCATGCCATTCCATGCCATTCCATGCCATTCCATGCCATTCCATGCCATTCCATGCCATTCCATGCCATTCCATGCCATTCCATGCCATTCCATGCCATTCCATGCCATTCCATGCCATTCCATGCCATTCCATGCCATTCCATGCCATTCCATGCCATTCCATGCCATTCCATGCCATTCCATGCCATTCCATGCCATTCCATGCCATTCCATGCCATTCCATGCCATTCCATGCCATTCCATGCCATTCCATGCCATTCCATGCCATTCCATGCCATTCCATGCCATTCCATGCCATTCCATGCCATTCCATGCCATTCCATGCCATTCCATGCCATTCCATGCCATTCCATGCCATTCCATGCCATTCCATGCCATTCCATGCCATTCCATGCCATTCCATGCCATTCCATGCCATTCCATGCCATTCCATGCCATTCCATGCCATTCCATGCCATTCCATGCCATTCCATGCCATTCCATGCCATTCCATGCCATTCAATGCCGTGCCATGCCGGTGCCATGCCGTGCTATGCCGGTGCCATGCCGTGCTATGCCGGTGCCATGCCGGTGCCATGCCGGTGCCATGCCGTGCCATGCCGGTGCCATGCCGTGCCATGCCGTGCCATGCCGGTGCCATGCCGTGCCATGCCGGTGCCATGCCGTGCCATGCCGTGCCATGCCGTGCCATGCCGGTGCCATGCCGTGCCATGCCGTGCCATGCCGGTGCCATGCCGTGCCATGCCGTGCCATGCCGGTGCCATGCCGGTGCCATGCCATTCCATGTCATTCCATGCCATTCCATGCCATTCCATGCCATTCCATGCCATTCCATGCCATTCCATGCCATTCCATGCCATTCCATGGTATTCCATGCCATTGCATGCCATTCCATGACATTCCATGCCATTCCATGCCATTCCATGCCATTCCATGCCATTCCATGCCATTCCATGCCATTCCATGCCATTCCATGCCATTCCATGCCATTCCATGCCATTCCATGCCATTCCATGCCATTCCATGCCATTCCATGCCATTCCATGCCATTCCATGCCATTCCATGCCATTCAATGCCGTGCCATGCCGTGCCATGCCGTGCCATGCCGTGCCATGCCGGTGCCATGCCGTGCCATGCCGTGGCATGCCGTGCCATGCCGGTGCCATGCCGTGCCATGCCGGTGCCATGCCGTGCCATGCCGGTGCCATGCCGGTGCCATGCCGTGCCATGCCGGTGCCATGCCGTGCCATGCCGTGCAATGCCGGTGCCATGCCGGTGCCATGCCGTGCCATGCCGGTGCCATGCCGTGCCATGCCGGTGCCATGCCGTGGCCATGCCGGTGCCATGCCGTGCCATGCCGGTGCCATGCCGTGCCATGCCGGTGCCATGCCGTGCCATGCCGTGCCATGCCGTGCCATGCCGGTGCCATGCCGTGCCATGCCGGTGCCATGCCGTGCCATGCCGGTGCCATGCCGTGCCATGCCGGTGCCATGCCGTGCCATGCCGGTGCCATGCCGTGCCATGCCGGTGCCATGCCGTGCCATGCCGGTGCCATGCCGTGCCATGCCGGTGCCATGCCGTGCCATGCCGGTGCCATGCCGTGCCATGCCGGTGCCATGCCGTGCCATGCCGGTGCCATGCCGGTGCCATGCCGGTGCCATGCCGTGCCATGCCGGTGCCATGCCGTGCCATGCCGGTGCCATGCCGTGCCATGCCGGTGCCATGCCGGTGCCATGCCGTGCCATGCCGGTGCCATGCCGTGCCATGCCGGTGCCATGCCGTGCCATGCCGGTGCCATGCCGTGCCATGCCGGTGCCATGCCGTGCCATGCCGTGCCATGCCGGTGCCATGCCGTGCCATGCCGGTGCCATGCCGTGCCATGCCATTCCATGCCATTCCATGCCATTCCATGCCATTCCATGCCACTCAATGCGGTGCCATGCCGTGCCATGCCGGTGCCATGCCGTGCCATGCCGGTGCCATGCCGTGCCATGCCGGTGCCATGCCGTGCCATGCCGGTGCCATGCCGTGCCATGCCGGTGCCATGCCGTGCCATGCCGTGCCATGCCGTGCCATGCCGTGCCATGCCGGTGCCATGCCGGTGCCATGCCATTCCATGTCATTCCATGCCATTCCATGCCATTCCATGCCGTGCCATGCCGGTGCCATGCCGTGCCATGCCGTGCCATGCCATTCCATGCCATTCCATGCCATTCCATGCCATTCCATGCCATTCCATGCCATTCCATGCCATTCCATGCCATTCCATGCCATTCCATGCCATTCCATGCCATTCCATGCCATTCCATGCCATTCCATGCCATTCCATGCCATTCCATGCCATTCCATGCCATTCCATGCCATTCCATGCCATTCCATGCCATTCCATGCCATTCCATGCCATTCCATGCCATTCCATGCCATTCCATGCCATTCCATGCCATTCCATGCCATTCCATGCCATTCCATGCCATTCCATGCCATTCCATGCCATTCCATGCCATTCCATGCCATTCCATGCCATTCCATGCCATTCCATGCCATTCCATGCCATTCCATGCCATTCCATGCCATTCCATGCCATTCCATGCCATTCCATGCCATTCCATGCCATTCCATGCCATTCCATGCCATTCCATGCCATTCCATGCCATTCCATGCCATTCCATGCCATTCCATGCCATTCCATGCCATTCCATGCCATTCCATGCCATTCCATGCCATTCCATGCCATTCCATGCCATTCCATGCCATTCCATGCCATTCCATGCCATTCCATGCCATTCAATGCCATTCCATGCCATTCAATGCCGTGCCATGCCGTGCCATGCGCTGCCATGCCATTCCATGCCATTCCATGCCGTGCCATGCGGTGCCATGCCATTCCATGCCATTCCATGCCATTCCATGCCGTGCCATGCGGTGCCATGCCATTCCATGCCATTCCATGCCATTCCATGCCATTCCATGCCATTCCATGCCATTCCATGCCATTCCATGCCATTCCATGCCATTCCATGCCATTCCATGCCATTCCATGCCATTCCATGCCATTCCATGCCATTCCATGCCATTCCATGCCATTCCATGCCATTCCATGCCATTCCATGCCATTCCATGCCATTCCATGCCATTCAATGCCGTGCCATGCCGTGCCATGCCGGTGCCATGCCGTGCCATGCCGTGCCATGCCGTGCCATGCCGTGCCATGCCGGTGCCATGCCGTGCCATGCCGGTGCCATGCCGTGCCATGCCGTGCCATGCCGGTGCCATGCCGTGCCATGCCGGTGCCATGCCGTGCCATGCCGGTGCCATGCCGTGCCATGCCGGTGCCATGCCGGTGCCATGCCGGTGCCATGCCGTGCCATGCCGTGCCATGCCGTACCATGCCGGTGCCATGCCGTGCCATGCCGGTGCCATGCCGTGCCATGCCGGTGCCATGCCGTGCCATGCCGTGCCATGCCGGTGCCATGCCGGTGCCATGCCATTCCATGTCATTCCATGCCATTCCATGCCATTCCATGCCATTCCATGCCATTCCATGCCATTCCATGCCATTCCATGCCATTCCATGCCATTCCATGCCATTCCATGCCATTCCATGCCATTCCATGCCATTCCATGCCATTCCATGCCATTCCATGCCATTCCATGCCATTCCATGCCATTCCATGCCATTCCATGCCATTCCATGCCATTCCATGCCATTCCATGCCATTCCATGCCATTCCATGCCATTCCATGCCATTCCATGCCATTCCATGCCATTCCATGCCATTCCATGCCATTCCATGCCATTCCATGCCATTCCATGCCATTCCATGCCATTCCATGCCATTCCATGCCATTCCATGCCATTCCATGCCATTCCATGCCATTCAATGCCGTGCCATGCCGGTGCCATGCCGTGCTATGCCGGTGCCATGCCGGTGCCATGCCGGTGCCATGCCGTGCCATGCCGGTGCCATGCCGTGCCATGCCGTGCCATGCCGGTGCCATGCCGTGCCATGCCGGTGCCATGCCGTGCCATGCCGTGCCATGCCGTGCCATGCCGGTGCCATGCCGGTGCCATGCCGTGCCATGCCGGTGCCATGCCGTGCCATGCCGTGCCATGCCGTGCCATGCCGTGCCATGCCGTGCCATGCCGGTGCCATGCCGGTGCCATGCCATTCCATGTCATTCCATGCCATTCCATGCCATTCCATGCTATTCCATGCCATTCCATGCCATTCCATGCCATTCCATGCCATTCCATGCCATTCCATGCCATTCCATGCCATTCCATGCCATTCCATGCCATTCCATGCCATTCCATGCCATTCCATGCCATTCCATGCCATTCCATGCCATTCCATGCCATTCCATGCCATTCCATGCCATTCCATGCCATTCCATGCCATTCCATGCCATTCCATGCCATTCCATGCCATTCCATGCCATTCCATGCCATTCCATGCCATTCCATGCCATTCCATGCCATTCCATGCCATTCCATGCCATTCCATGCCATTCCATGCCATTCCATGCCATTCCATGCCATTCCATGCCATTCCATGCCATTCCATGCCATTCCATGCCATTCCATGCCATTCCATGCCATTCCATGCCATTCCATGCCATTCCATGCCATTCCATGCCATTCCATGCCATTCCATGCCATTCCATGCCATTCCATGCCATTCCATGCCATTCCATGCCATTCCATGCCATTCCATGCCATTCCATGCCATTCCATGCCATTCCATGCCATTCCATGCCATTCCATGCCATTCCATGCCATTCCATGCCATTCCATGCCATTCCATGCCATTCCATGCCATTCCATGCCATTCCATGCCATTCCATGCCATTCCATGCCATTCCATGCCATTCCATGCCATTCCATGCCATTCCATGCCATTCCATGCCATTCCATGCCATTCCATGCCATTCCATGCCATTCCATGCCATTCCATGCCATTCCATGCCATTCCATGCCATTCCATGCCATTCCATGCCATTCCATGCCATTCCATGCCATTCCATGCCATTCCATGCCATTCCATGCCATTCCATGCCATTCCATGCCATTCCATGCCATTCCATGCCATTCCATGCCATTCCATGCCATTCCATGCCATTCCATGCCATTCCATGCCATTCCATGCCATTCCATGCCATTCCATGCCATTCCATGCCATTCCATGCCATTCCATGCCATTCCATGCCATTCCATGCCATTCCATGCCATTCCATGCCATTCCATGCCATTCCATGCCATTCCATGCCATTCCATGCCATTCAATGCCGTGCCATGCCGGTGCCATGCCGTGCTATGCCGGTGCCATGCCGGTGCCATGCCGGTGCCATGCCGTGCCATGCCGTGCCATGCCGGTGCCATGCCGTGCCATGCCGGTGCCATGCCGTGCCATGCCGTGCCATGCCGTGCCATGCCGGTGCCATGCCGGTGCCATGCCGGTGCCATGCCGTGCCATGCCGGTGCCATGCCGTGCCATGCCGTGCCATGCCGTACCATGCCGGTGCCATGCCGTGCCATGCCGGTGCCATGCCGTGCCATGCCGGTGCCATGCCGTGCCATGCCGGTGCCATGCCGTGCCATGCCGTGCCATGCCGGTGCCATGCCGGTGCCATGCCATTCCATGTCATTCCATGCCATTCCATGCCATTCCATGCCATTCCATGCCATTCCATGCCATTCCATGCCATTCCATGCCATTCCATGCCATTCCATGCCATTCCATGCCATTCCATGCCATTCCATGCCATTCCATGCCATTCCATGCCATTCCATGCCATTCCATGCCATTCCATGCCATTCCATGCCATTCCATGCCATTCCATGCCATTCCATGCCATTCCATGCCATTCCATGCCATTCCATGCCATTCCATGCCATTCCATGCCATTCCATGCCATTCCATGCCATTCCATGCCATTCCATGCCATTCCATGCCATTCCATGCCATTCCATGCCATTCCATGCCATTCCATGCCATTCCATGCCATTCCATGCCATTCCATGCCATTCCATGCCATTCCATGCCATTCAATGCCGTGCCATGCCGGTGCCATGCCGTGCTATGCCGGTGCCATGCCGGTGCCATGCCGGTGCCATGCCGTGCCATGCCGGTGCCATGCCGTGCCATGCCGTGCCATGCCGGTGCCATGCCGTGCCATGCCGGTGCCATGCCGTGCCATGCCGTGCCATGCCGTGCCATGCCGGTGCCATGCCGGTGCCATGCCGTGCCATGCCGGTGCCATGCCGTGCCATGCCGTGCCATGCCGTGCCATGCCGTGCCATGCCGTGCCATGCCGGTGCCATGCCGGTGCCATGCCATTCCATGTCATTCCATGCCATTCCATGCCATTCCATGCTATTCCATGCCATTCCATGCCATTCCATGCCATTCCATGCCATTCCATGCCATTCCATGCCATTCCATGCCATTCCATGCCATTCCATGCCATTCCATGCCATTCCATGCCATTCCATGCCATTCCATGCCATTCCATGCCATTCCATGCCATTCCATGCCATTCCATGCCATTCCATGCCATTCCATGCCATTCCATGCCATTCCATGCCATTCCATGCCATTCCATGCCATTCCATGCCATTCCATGCCATTCCATGCCATTCCATGCCATTCCATGCCATTCCATGCCATTCCATGCCATTCCATGCCATTCCATGCCATTCCATGCCATTCCATGCCATTCCATGCCATTCCATGCCATTCCATGCCATTCCATGCCATTCCATGCCATTCCATGCCATTCCATGCCATTCCATGCCATTCCATGCCATTCCATGCCATTCCATGCCATTCCATGCCATTCCATGCCATTCCATGCCATTCCATGCCATTCCATGCCATTCCATGCCATTCCATGCCATTCCATGCCATTCCATGCCATTCCATGCCATTCCATGCCATTCCATGCCATTCCATGCCATTCCATGCCATTCCATGCCATTCCATGCCATTCCATGCCATTCCATGCCATTCCATGCCATTCCATGCCATTCCATGCCATTCCATGCCATTCCATGCCATTCCATGCCATTCCATGCCATTCCATGCCATTCCATGCCATTCCATGCCATTCCATGCCATTCCATGCCATTCCATGCCATTCCATGCCATTCCATGCCATTCCATGCCATTCCATGCCATTCCATGCCATTCCATGCCATTCCATGCCATTCCATGCCATTCCATGCCATTCCATGCCATTCCATGCCATTCCATGCCATTCCATGCCATTCCATGCCATTCCATGCCATTCCATGCCATTCCATGCCATTCCATGCCATTCCATGCCATTCCATGCCATTCCATGCCATTCCATGCCATTCCATGCCATTCCATGCCATTCCATGCCATTCCATGCCATTCCATGCCATTCCATGCCATTCCATGCCATTCCATGCCATTCCATGCCATTCCATGCCATTCCATGCCATTCCATGCCATTCCATGCCATTCCATGCCATTCAATGCCGTGCCATGCCGGTGCCATGCCGTGCTATGCCGGTGCCATGCCGGTGCCATGCCGGTGCCATGCCGTGCCATGCCGTGCCATGCCGGTGCCATGCCGTGCCATGCCGGTGCCATGCCGTGCCATGCCGTGCCATGCCGTGCCATGCCGGTGCCATGCCGGTGCCATGCCGGTGCCATGCCGTGCCATGCCGGTGCCATGCCGTGCCATGCCGTGCCATGCCGTACCATGCCGGTGCCATGCCGTGCCATGCCGGTGCCATGCCGTGCCATGCCGGTGCCATGCCGTGCCATGCCGGTGCCATGCCGTGCCATGCCGTGCCATGCCGGTGCCATGCCGGTGCCATGCCATTCCATGTCATTCCATGCCATTCCATGCCATTCCATGCCATTCCATGCCATTCCATGCCATTCCATGCCATTCCATGCCATTCCATGCCATTCCATGCCATTCCATGCCATTCCATGCCATTCCATGCCATTCCATGCCATTCCATGCCATTCCATGCCATTCCATGCCATTCCATGCCATTCCATGCCATTCCATGCCATTCCATGCCATTCCATGCCATTCCATGCCATTCCATGCCATTCCATGCCATTCCATGCCATTCCATGCCATTCCATGCCATTCCATGCCATTCCATGCCATTCCATGCCATTCCATGCCATTCCATGCCATTCCATGCCATTCCATGCCATTCCATGCCATTCCATGCCATTCCATGCCATTCCATGCCATTCCATGCCATTCCATGCCATTCCATGCCATTCCATGCCATTCCATGCCATTCCATGCCATTCCATGCCATTCCATGCCATTCCATGCCATTCCATGCCATTCCATGCCATTCCATGCCATTCCATGCCATTCCATGCCATTCCATGCCATTCCATGCCATTCCATGCCATTCCATGCCATTCCATGCCATTCCATGCCATTCCATGCCATTCCATGCCATTCCATGCCATTCCATGCCATTCCATGCCATTCCATGCCATTCCATGCCATTCCATGCCATTCCATGCCATTCCATGCCATTCCATGCCATTCCATGCCATTCCATGCCATTCCATGCCATTCCATGCCATTCCATGCCATTCCATGCCATTCCATGCCATTCCATGCCATTCCATGCCATTCCATGCCATTCCATGCCATTCCATGCCATTCCATGCCATTCCATGCCATTCCATGCCATTCCATGCCATTCAATGCCGTGCCATGCCGGTGCCATGCCGTGCTATGCCGGTGCCATGCCGGTGCCATGCCGGTGCCATGCCGTGCCATGCCGGTGCCATGCCGTGCCATGCCGTGCCATGCCGGTGCCATGCCGTGCCATGCCGGTGCCATGCCGTGCCATGCCGTGCCATGCCGTGCCATGCCGGTGCCATGCCGTGCCATGCCGTGCCATGCCGGTGCCATGCCGTGCCATGCCGTGCCATGCCGGTGCCATGCCGGTGCCATGCCATTCCATGTCATTCCATGCCATTCCATGCCATTCCATGCCATTCCATGCCATTCCATGGTATTCCATGCCATTGCATGCCATTCCATGACATTCCATGCCATTCCATGCCATTCCATGCCATTCCATGCCATTCCATGCCATTCCATGCCATTCCATGCCATTCCATGCCATTCCATGCCATTCCATGCCATTCCATGCCATTCCATGCCATTCCATGCCATTCCATGCCATTCCATGCCATTCCATGCCATTCCATGCCATTCCATGCCATTCCATGCCATTCCATGCCATTCCATGCCATTCCATGCCATTCCATGCCATTCCATGCCATTCCATGCCATTCCATGCCATTCCATGCCATTCCATGCCATTCCATGCCATTCCATGCCATTCCATGCCATTCCATGCCATTCCATGCCATTCAATGCCGTGCCATGCCGTGCCATGCCGTGCCATGCCGTGCCATGCCGGTGCCATGCCGTGCCATGCCGTGCCATGCCGTGCCATGCCGGTGCCATGCCGTGCCATGCCGGTGCCATGCCGTGCCATGCCGGTGCCATGCCATTCCATGTCATTCCATGCCATTCCATGCCATTCCATGCCCTTCCATGCCATTCCATGCCATTCCATGCCATTCCATGCCATTCCATGCCATTCCATGCCATTCCATGCCATTCCATGCCATTCCATGCCATTCCATGCCATTCCATGCCATTCCATGCCATTCCATGCCATTCCATGCCATTCCATGCCATTCCATGCCATTCCATGCCATTCCATGCCATTCCATGCCATTCCATGCCATTCCATGCCATTCCATGCCATTCCATGCCATTCCATGCCATTCCATGCCATTCCATGCCATTCCATGCCATTCCATGCCATTCCATGCCATTCCATGCCATTCCATGCCATTCCATGCCATTCCATGCCATTCCATGCCATTCCATGCCATTCCATGCCATTCCATGCCATTCCATGCCATTCCATGCCATTCCATGCCATTCCATGCCATTCCATGCCATTCCATGCCATTCCATGCCATTCCATGCCATTCCATGCCATTCCATGCCATTCCATGCCATTCCATGCCATTCCATGCCATTCCATGCCATTCCATGCCATTCCATGCCATTCCATGCCATTCCATGCCATTCCATGCCATTCCATGCCATTCCATGCCATTCCATGCCATTCCATGCCATTCCATGCCATTCCATGCCATTCCATGCCATTCCATGCCATTCCATGCCATTCCATGCCATTCCATGCCATTCCATGCCATTCCATGCCATTCCATGCCATTCCATGCCATTCCATGCCATTCCATGCCATTCCATGCCATTCCATGCCATTCCATGCCATTCCATGCCATTCCATGCCATTCCATGCCATTCCATGCCATTCCATGCCATTCCATGCCATTCCATGCCATTCCATGCCATTCCATGCCATTCCATGCCATTCCATGCCATTCCATGCCATTCCATGCCATTCCATGCCATTCCATGCCATTCAATGCCGTGCCATGCCGGTGCCATGCCGTGCTATGCCGGTGCCATGCCGGTGCCATGCCGGTGCCATGCCGTGCCATGCCGGTGCCATGCCGTGCCATGCCGTGCCATGCCGGTGCCATGCCGTGCCATGCCGGTGCCATGCCGTGCCATGCCGTGCCATGCCGTGCCATGCCGGTGCCATGCCGGTGCCATGCCGTGCCATGCCGGTGCCATGCCGTGCCATGCCGTGCCATGCCGTGCCATGCCGTGCCATGCCGTGCCATGCCGGTGCCATGCCGGTGCCATGTCATTCCATGCCATTCCATGCCATTCCATGCTATTCCATGCCATTCCATGCCATTCCATGCCATTCCATGCCATTCCATGCCATTCCATGCCATTCCATGCCATTCCATGCCATTCCATGCCATTCCATGCCATTCCATGCCATTCCATGCCATTCCATGCCATTCCATGCCATTCCATGCCATTCCATGCCATTCCATGCCATTCCATGCCATTCCATGCCATTCCATGCCATTCCATGCCATTCCATGCCATTCCATGCCATTCCATGCCATTCCATGCCATTCCATGCCATTCCATGCCATTCCATGCCATTCCATGCCATTCCATGCCATTCCATGCCATTCCATGCCATTCCATGCCATTCCATGCCATTCCATGCCATTCCATGCCATTCCATGCCATTCCATGCCATTCCATGCCATTCCATGCCATTCCATGCCATTCCATGCCATTCCATGCCATTCCATGCCATTCCATGCCATTCCATGCCATTCCATGCCATTCCATGCCATTCCATGCCATTCCATGCCATTCCATGCCATTCCATGCCATTCCATGCCATTCCATGCCATTCCATGCCATTCCATGCCATTCCATGCCATTCCATGCCATTCCATGCCATTCCATGCCATTCCATGCCATTCCATGCCATTCCATGCCATTCCATGCCATTCCATGCCATTCCATGCCATTCCATGCCATTCCATGCCATTCCATGCCATTCCATGCCATTCCATGCCATTCCATGCCATTCCATGCCATTCCATGCCATTCCATGCCATTCCATGCCATTCCATGCCATTCCATGCCATTCCATGCCATTCCATGCCATTCCATGCCATTCCATGCCATTCCATGCCATTCCATGCCATTCCATGCCATTCCATGCCATTCCATGCCATTCCATGCCATTCCATGCCATTCCATGCCATTCCATGCCATTCCATGCCATTCCATGCCATTCCATGCCATTCCATGCCATTCCATGCCATTCCATGCCATTCCATGCCATTCCATGCCATTCCATGCCATTCCATGCCATTCCATGCCATTCCATGCCATTCCATGCCATTCCATGCCATTCCATGCCATTCCATGCCATTCAATGCCGGTGCCATGCCGTGCTATGCCGGTGCCATGCCGGTGCCATGCCGTGCCATGCCGTGCCATGCCGGTGCCATGCCGTGCCATGCCGGTGCCATGCCGTGCCATGCCGTGCCATGCCGTGCCATGCCGGTGCCATGCCGGTGCCATGCCGTGCCATGCCGGTGCCATGCCGTGCCATGCCGTGCCATGCCGTGCCATGCCGTGCCATGCCGTGCCATGCCGGTGCCATGCCGGTGCCATGCCGGTGCCATGCCATTCCATGTCATTCCATGCCATTCCATGCCATTCCATGCTATTCCATGCCATTCCATGCCATTCCATGCCATTCCATGCCATTCCATGCCATTCCATGCCATTCCATGCCATTCCATGCCATTCCATGCCATTCCATGCCATTCCATGCCATTCCATGCCATTCCATGCCATTCCATGCCATTCCATGCCATTCCATGCCATTCCATGCCATTCCATGCCATTCCATGCCATTCCATGCCATTCCATGCCATTCCATGCCATTCCATGCCATTCCATGCCATTCCATGCCATTCCATGCCATTCCATGCCATTCCATGCCATTCCATGCCATTCCATGCCATTCCATGCCATTCCATGCCATTCCATGCCATTCCATGCCATTCCATGCCATTCCATGCCATTCCATGCCATTCCATGCCATTCCATGCCATTCCATGCCATTCCATGCCATTCCATGCCATTCCATGCCATTCCATGCCATTCAATGCCGTGCCATGCCGGTGCCATGCCGTGCTATGCCGGTGCCATGCCGGTGCCATGCCGGTGCCATGCCGTGCCATGCCGGTGCCATGCCGTGCCATGCCGTGCCATGCCGGTGCCATGCCGTGCCATGCCGGTGCCATGCCGTGCCATGCCGTGCCATGCCGTGCCATGCCGGTGCCATGCCGGTGCCATGCCGTGCCATGCCGGTGCCATGCCGTGCCATGCCGTGCCATGCCGTGCCATGCCGTGCCATGCCGTGCCATGCCGGTGCCATGCCGGTGCCATGTCATTCCATGCCATTCCATGCCATTCCATGCTATTCCATGCCATTCCATGCCATTCCATGCCATTCCATGCCATTCCATGCCATTCCATGCCATTCCATGCCATTCCATGCCATTCCATGCCATTCCATGCCATTCCATGCCATTCCATGCCATTCCATGCCATTCCATGCCATTCCATGCCATTCCATGCCATTCCATGCCATTCCATGCCATTCCATGCCATTCCATGCCATTCCATGCCATTCCATGCCATTCCATGCCATTCCATGCCATTCCATGCCATTCCATGCCATTCCATGCCATTCCATGCCATTCCATGCCATTCCATGCCATTCCATGCCATTCCATGCCATTCCATGCCATTCATGCCATTCCATGCCATTCCATGCCATTCCATGCCATTCCATGCCATTCCATGCCATTCCATGCCATTCCATGCCATTCCATGCCATTCCATGCCATTCCATGCCATTCCATGCCATTCCATGCCATTCCATGCCATTCCATGCCATTCCATGCCATTCATGCCATTCCATGCCATCATCCATTCCATGCCATTCCATGCCATTCCATGCCATTCCATGCCATTCCATGCCATTCCATGCCATTCCATGCCATTCCATGCATTCCATGCCATTCCATGCCATTCCATGCCATCCATGCCATTCCATGCCATTCATGCCATTCCATGCCATTCCATGCCATTCCATGCCATTCCATGCCATTCCATGCCATTCCATGCCATTCCATGCCATTCCATGCCATTCCATGCCATTCCATGCCATTCCATGCCATTCCATGCCATTCCATGCCATTCCATGCCATTCCATGCCATTCCATGCCATTCCATGCCATTCCATGCCATTCCATGCCATTCCATGCCATTCCATGCCATTCCATGCCATTCCATGCCATTCCATGCCATTCCATGCATTCCATGCCATTCCATGCCATTCCATGCCATTCCATGCCATTCCATGCCATTCCATGCCATTCCATGCCATTCCATGCATTCCATGCCATTCCATGCCATTCCATGCCATTCATGCCATTCCATCCATTCCATGCCATTCCATGCCATTCCATGCCATTCCATGCCATTCAATGCCGGTGCCATGCCGTGCCATGCCGGTGCCATGCCGGTGCCATGCCGTGCCATGCCGTGCCATGCCGGTGCCATGCCGTGCCATGCCGGTGCCATGCCGTGCCATGCCGTGCCATGCCGTGCCATGCCGGTGCCATGCCGGTGCCATGCCGTGCCATGCCGGTGCCATGCCGTGCCATGCCGTGCCATGCCGTGCCATGCCGTGCCATGCCGTGCCATGCCGGTGCCATGCCGGTGCCATGCCGGTGCCATGCCATTCCATGTCATTCCATGCCATTCCATGCCATTCCATGCTATTCCATGCCATTCCATGCCATTCCATGCCATTCCATGCCATTCCATGCCATTCCATGCCATTCCATGCCATTCCATGCCATTCCATGCCATTCCATGCCATTCCATGCCATTCCATGCCATTCCATGCCATTCCATGCCATTCCATGCCATTCCATGCCATTCCATGCCATTCCATGCCATTCCATGCCATTCCATGCCATTCCATGCCATTCCATGCCATTCCATGCCATTCCATGCCATTCCATGCCATTCCATGCCATTCCATGCCATTCCATGCCATTCCATGCCATTCCATGCCATTCCATGCCATTCCATGCCATTCCATGCCATTCCATGCCATTCCATGCCATTCCATGCCATTCCATGCCATTCCATGCCATTCCATGCCATTCCATGCCATTCCATGCCATTCCATGCCATCCATGCCATTCCATGCCATTCCATGCCATTCCATGCCATTCCATGCCATTCCATGCCATTCCATGCATTCCATGCCATTCCATGCCATTCCATGCCATTCCATGCCATTCCATGCCATTCCATGCCATTCCATGCCATTCCATGCCATTCCATGCCATTCCATGCCATTCCATGCCATTCCATGCCATTCCATGCCATTCCATGCCATTCCATGCCATTCCATGCCATTCCATGCCATTCCATGCCATTCCATGCCATTCCATGCCATTCCATGCCATTCCATGCCATTCCATGCCATTCCATGCCATTCCATGCCATTCCATGCCATTCCATGCCATTCATGCCGTGCCATGCCGGTGCCATGCCGTGCTATGCCGGTGCCATGCCGGTGCCATGCCGGTGCCATGCCGTGCCATGCCGGTGCCATGCCGTGCCATGCCGTGCCATGCCGGTGCCATGCCGTGCCATGCCGGTGCCATGCCGTGCCATGCCGTGCCATGCCGTGCCATGCCGGTGCCATGCCGGTGCCATGCCGTGCCATGCCGGTGCCATGCCGTGCCATGCCGTGCCATGCCGTGCCATGCCGTGCCATGCCGTGCCATGCCGGTGCCATGCCGGTGCCATGTCATTCCATGCCATTCCATGCCATTCCATGCCATTCCATGCCATTCCATGCCATTCCATGCCATTCCATGCATTCCATGCCATTCCATGCCATTCATGCCATTCCATGCCATTCCATGCCATTCCATGCCATTCCATGCCATTCCATGCCATTCCATGCCATTCCATGCCATTCCATGCCATTCCATGCCATTCCATGCCATTCCATGCCATTCCATGCCATTCCATGCCATTCCATGCCATTCCATGCCATTCCATGCCATTCCATGCCATTCCATGCCATTCCATGCCATTCCATGCCATTCCATGCCATTCCATGCCATTCCATGCCATTCCATGCATTCCATGCCATTCCATGCCATTCCATGCCATTCCATGCCATTCATGCCATTCCATGCCATTCCATGCCATTCCATGCCATTCCATGCCATTCCATGCATTCCATGCCATTCCATGCCATTCCATGCCATTCCATGCCATTCCATGCCATTCATGCCATTCCATGCCATTCCATGCCATTCCATGCCATTCCATGCCATTCCATGCCATTCCATGCCATTCCATGCATTCCATGCCATTCCATGCCATTCCATGCCATTCCTGCATTCCATGCCATTCCATGCCATTCCATGCCATTCCATGCCATTCCATGCCATTCCATGCCATTCCATGCCATTCCATGCATTCCATGCCATTTCCATGCCATTCCATGCCATTCCATGCATTCCATGCCATTCCATGCCATTCCATGCCATTCCATGCCATCCATGCCATTCCATGCCATTCCATGCCATTCCATGCCATTCCATGCCATTCCATGCCATTCCATGCCATTCCATGCCATTCCATGCCATTCCATGCCATTCCATGCCATTCCATGCCATCCATGCATTCCATGCCATTCCATGCCATTCCATGCATTCCATGCCATTCCATGCCATTCATGCCATTCCATGCCATTCCATGCCATTCCATGCCATTCCATGCCATTCCATGCCATTCCATGCCATTCCATGCATTCCATGCCATTCATGCCATTCATGCCATTCCATGCCATTCAATGCCGGTGCCATGCCGTGCTATGCCGGTGCCATGCCGGTGCCATGCCGGTGCCATGCCGTGCCATGCCGTGCCATGCCGTGCCATGCCGTGCCATGCCGGTGCCATGCCGTGCCATGCCGGTGCCATGCCGTGCCATGCCGTGCCATGCCGTGCCATGCCGGTGCCATGCCGGTGCCATGCCGTGCCATGCCGGTGCCATGCCGTGCCATGCCGTGCCATGCCGTGCCATGCCGTGCCATGCCGTGCCATGCCGGTGCCATGCCGGTGCCATGCCGGTGCCATGCCATTCCATGTCATTCCATGCCATTCCATGCATTCCATGCTATTCCATGCCATTCCATGCCATTCCATGCCATTCCATGCCATTCCATGCCATTCCATGCCATTCCATGCCATTCCATGCCATTCATGCCATTTCCATGCATTCCATGCCATTCCATGCCATTCCATGCCATTCCATGCCATTCCATGCCATTCCATGCCATTCCATGCCATTCCATGCCATTCATGCCATTCAATGCCGTGCCATGCCGGTGCCATGCCGTGCCATGCCGTGCCATGCCGTGCCATGCCGTGCCATGCCGTGCCATGCCGGTGCATGCCGTGCCATGCCGTGCCATGCCGGTGCCATGCCGTGCCATGCCGGTGCCATGCCGTGCCATGCCGGTGCCATGCCGGTGCCATGCCGGTGCCATGCCGTGCCATGCCGTGCCATGCCGGTGCCATGCCGTGCCATGCCGTGCCATGCCGGTGCCATGCCGTGCCATGCCGGTGCCATGCCGTGCCATGCCGGTGCCATGCCGGTGCCATGCCGTGCCATGCGTGCCATGCCGGTGCCATGCCATTCCATGCCATTCCATGCCATTCCATGCCATCCATGCCATTCCATGCCATTCCATGCCATTCCATGCCATTCCATGCCATTCCATGCCATTCCATGCCATGGCCATGCCATTCCATGCCATTCATGCCATTCCATGCCATCCATGCCATTCCATGCCATTCCATGCCATTCCATGCCATTCCATGCCATTCCATGCCATTCCATGCCATTCCATGCCATTCCATGCCATTCCATGCCATTCCATGCCATTCCATGCCATTCCATGCCATTCCATGCCATTCATGCCATTCCATGCCATTCCATGCCATTCATGCCATTCCATGCCATTCCATGCCATTCCATGCCATTCCATGCCATTCCATGCATTCCATGCCATTCCATGCCATTCCATGCCATTCATGCCATTCCATGCCATTCCATGCCATTCCATGCCTTCCATGCCATTCCATGCCATTCCATGCCATTCCATGCCATTCATGCCATTCCATGCCATTCCATGCATTCCATGCTGTGCCATGCCGTGCCATGCCGTGCCATGCCGTGCCATGCCGGTGCCATGCCGTGCCATGCGGTGTCATGCCGTGCCATGCCGTGCCATGCCGGTGCCATGCCGTGCCATGCCGTGCCATGCCGGTGCATGCCGTGCCATGCCGTGCCATGCCGGTGCCATGCCGTGCATGCCGTGCCATGCCGGTGCCATGCCGGTGCCATGCCATTCCATGTCATTCCTTGCCATCCATGCCATTCCATGCCATTCCATGCCATTCCATGCCATTCCATGCCATTCCATGCCATTCCATGCCATTCCATGCCATTCCATGCCATTCATGGTATTCCATGCCATTCCATGCCATTCCATGACATTCCATGCCATTCCTATGCCATTCCATGCCATTCCATGCCATTCCATGCCATTCCATGCCATTCATGCCATTCCATGCCATTCCATGCCATTCCATGCCATTCCATGCCATTCCATGCCATTCCATGCCATTCATGCCATTCCATGCCGATTCCATGCCGTGCCATGCCGTGCCATGCCGTGCCATGCCGTGCCATGCCGTGCCATGCCGTGCCATGCCGTGCCATGCCGGTGCCATGCCGCATGCCATGCCGGTGCATGCCGTGCCATGCGGTGCCATGCCGTGCCATGCCGGTGCCATGCCGTGCCATGCCGGTGCCATGCCGTGCAATGCCGGTGCCATGCCGGTGCCATGCCGTGCCATGCCGGTGCCATGCCGTGCCATGCCGGTGCCATGCCGTGCCATGCCGGTGCCATGCCGGTGCCATGCCGTGCCATGCCGGTGCCATGCCGTGCCATGCCGGTGCCATGCCGTGCCATGCCGTGCCATGCGTGCCATGCCGGGCCATGCCGTGCATGCCGGTGCCATGCCGTGCCATGCCGGTGCCATGCCGTGCCATGCCGGTGCCATGCCGTGCCATGCCGGTGCCATGCCGTGCCATGCCGTGCATGCCGGTGCCATGCCGTGCCATGCCGGTGCCATGCCGTGCCATGCCGGTGCCATGCCGTGCCATGCCGGTGCCATGCCGTGCCATGCCGGTGCCATGCCGTGCCATGCCGGTGCCATGCCGGTGCCATGCCGGTGCCATGCGTGCCATGCCGGTGCCATGCCGTGCATGCCGGTGCCATGCCGTGCCATGCCGGTGCCATGCCGGTGCCATGCCGTGCCATGCCGGTGCCATGCCGTGCCATGCCGGTGCCATGCCGTGCCATGCCGGTGCCAGGCCGTGCCATGCCGTGCCATGCCGGTGCCATGCCGTGCCATGCCGGTGCCATGCCGTGCCATGCCATTCCATGCCATTCCATGCCA
The DNA here is from genome assembly GCA_963971235.1 of Cryptus armator. Taxonomy (NCBI): domain Eukaryota; kingdom Metazoa; phylum Arthropoda; class Insecta; order Hymenoptera; family Ichneumonidae; genus Cryptus; species Cryptus armator. The sequence goes on along the minus strand of CAXARG010000095.1, from coordinate 27,586 downwards.
TTCATGCCATTCCATGCCACTCAATGCGGTGCCATGCCGTGCCATGCCGGTGCCATGCCGTGCCATGCCGGTGCCATGCCGTGCCATGCCGGTGCCATGCCGTGCCATGCCGGTGCCATGCCGTGCCATGCCGGTGCCATGCCGTTGCCATGCCGGTGCCATGCCGTGCCATGCCGTGCCATGCCGTGCCATGCGGTGCCTGCCGGTGCCATGCCATTCCATGTCATTCCATGCCATTCCATGCCATTCCATGCCGTGCCATGCCGGTGCCATGCCGTGCCATGCCGTGCCATGCCTTCCATGCCATTCCATGCCATTCCATGCCATTCCATGCCATTCCATGCCATTCCATGCCATTCCATGCCATTCCATGCCATTCCATGCCATTCCATGCCATTCCATGCATTCCATGCCATTCCATGCCATTCCATGCCATTCCATGCCATTCCATGCCATTCCATGCATTCAATGCCATTCCATGCCATTCAATGCCGTGCCATGCCGTGCCATGCGCTGCCATGCCATTCCATGCCATTCCATGCCGTGCCATGCGGTGCCATGCCATTCCATGCCATTCCATGCCATTCCATGCCATTCCATGCCATTCCATGCCATTCCATGCCATTCCATGCCATTCCATGCCATTCCATGCCATTCCATGCCATTCCATGCCATTCCATGCCATTCCATGCCATTCATGCCATTCCATGCCATTCCATGCCATTCCATGCCATTCATGCCATTCCATGCATTCCATGCCATTCCATGCCATTCCATGCCATTCCATGCCATTCCATGCCATTCCATGCCATTCCATGCCATTCCATGCCATTCCATGCCATTCCATGCCATTCCATGCCATTCCATGCATTCCATGCCATTCCATGCCATTCCATGCCATTCCATGCCATTCCATGCCATTCCATGCCATTCCATGCCATTCCATGCATTCCATGCCATTCCATGCCATTCCATGCCATTCCATGCCATTCCATGCCATTCCATGCCATTCCATGCCATTCCATGCCATTCCATGCCATTCCATGCATTCCATGCCATTCCATGCTGTGCCATGCCGTGCCATGCCGTGCCATGCCGTGCCATGCCGGTGCCATGCCGTGCCATGCCGGTGTCATGCCGTGCCATGCCGTGCCATGCCGGTGCCATGCCGTGCCATGCCGGGCCATGCCGGTGCATGCCGTGCCATGCCGTGCCATGCCGGTGCCATGCCCGTGCCATGCCGTGCCATGCCGGTGCCATGCCGGTGCCATGCCATTCCATGTCATTCCATGCCATTCCATGCCATTCATGCCATTCCATGCCAATTCCATGCCATTCCTCCATGCCATTCCATGCCATTCCATGCCATTCCATGCCATTCCATGCCATTCCATGGTATTCCATGCCATTCCATGCCATTCCATGACATTCCATGCCATTCCATGCCATTCCATGCCATTCCATGCCATTCCATGCCATTCCATGCCATTCCATGCCATTCATGCCATTCCATGCCATTCCATGCCATTCCATGCCATTCCATGCCATTCCATGCCATTCCATGCCATTCCATGCCATTCCATGCCATTCAATGCCGTGCCATGCCGTGCCATGCCGGTGCCATGCCGTGCCATGCCGTGCCATGCCGTGCCATGCCGGTGCCATGCCGTGCCATGCCGGTGCATGCCGTGCCATGCCGGTGCCATGCCGTGCCATGCCGGTGCCATGCCGTGCAATGCCGGTGCCATGCCGGTGCCCCATGCCCGTGCCATGCCGGTGCCATGCCGTGCCATGCCGGTGCCATGCCGTGCCATGCCGGTGCCATGCCGTGCCATGCCGTGCCATGCCGGTGCCATGCCGTGCCATGCCGGTGCCATGCCGGCCATGCCGTGCCATGCCGTGCCATGCCGGTGCCATGCCGTGCCATGCCGGTGCCATGCCGTGCCATGCCGGTGCCATGCCGTGCCATGCCGGTGCCATGCCGTGCCATGCCGGTGCCATGCCGTGCCATGCCGGTGCCATGCCGGTGCCATGCCGTGCCATGCCGGTGCCATGCCGTGCCATGCCGGTGCCATGCCGTGCCATGCCGGTGCCATGCCGTGCCATGCCGGTGCCATGCCGTGCCATGCCGGTGCCATGCCGGTGCCATGCCGGTGCCATGCCGTGCCATGCCGGTGCCATGCCGTGCCATGCCGGTGCCATGCCGTGCCATGCCGGTGCCATGCCCGGTGCCATGCCGTGCCATGCCGGTGCCATGCCGTGCCATGCCGGTGCCATGCCGTGCCATGCCGGTGCCATGCCGTGCCATGCCGTGCCATGCGGTGCCATGCCGTGCCATGCCGGTGCCATGCCGTGCCATGCCATTCCATGCCATTCCATGCCATTCCATGCATTCCATGCCACTCAATGCGGTGCCATGCCGTGCCATGCCGGTGCCATGCCGTGCCATGCCGGTGCCATGCCGTGCCATGCCGGTGCCATGCCGTGCCATGCCGTGCCATGCCGTGCCATGCCGGTGCCATGCCGTGCCATGCCGGTGCCATGCCGTGCCATGCCGGTGCCATGCCGTGCCATGCCGTGCCATGCCGTGCCATGCCGGTGCCATGCCGGTGCCATGCCATTCCATGTCATTCCATGCCATTCCATGCCATTCCATGCCGTGCCATGCCGGTGCCATGCGTGCCATGCCGTGCCATGCCATTCCATGCATTCCATGCCATTCCATGCCATTCATGCCATTCCATGCCATTCCATGCCATTCCATGCATTCATGCCATTCCATGCCATTCCATGCCATTCCATGCCATTCCATGCCATTCCATGCCATTCCATGCCATTCCATGCCATTCCATGCCATTCCATGCCATTCCATGCCATTCATGCCATTCCATGCCATTCCATGCCATCCATGCCATTCCATGCCATTCCATGCCATTCCATGCCATTCCATGCCATCCATGCCATTCCATGCCATTCCATGCCATTCCATGCCATTCCATGCCATTCCATGCCATTCCATGCCATTCCATGCCATTCCATGCCATCATGCCATTCCATGCCATCCATGCCATTCCATGCCATTCCATGCCATTCCATCCATTCCATTCCATGCCATGCCATTCCATGCCATTCCATGCCATTCCATGCCATTCCATGCCATTCCATGCCATTCCATGCCATTCCATGCCATTCCATGCCATTCCATGCCATTCCATGCCATTCCATGCCATTCCATGCCATTCCATGCCATTCCATGCCATTCCATGCCATTCCATGCCATTCCATGCCATTCCATGCCATTCCATGCCATTCCATGCCATTCCATGCCATTCCATGCCATTCCATGCCATTCCATGCCATTCCATGCCATTCCATGCCATTCCATGCCATTCCATGCCATTCCATGCCATTCCATGCCATTCCATGCCATTCCATGCCATTCCATGCCATTCCATGCCATTCCATGCCATTCCATGCCATTCCATGCCATTCCATGCCATTCCATGCCATTCCATGCCATTCCATGCCATTCCATGCCATCCATGCCATTCAATGCCATTCCATGCCATTCCATGCCATTCCGTGCAATGCCGGTGCCATGCCGTGCCATGCCGGTGCCATGCCGTGCCATGCCGGTGCCATGCCGTGCCATGCCGGTGCCATGCCGGTGCCATGCCGTGCCATGCCGGTGCCATGCCGTGCCATGCCGGTGCCATGCCGTGCCATGCCGTGCCATGCCGGTGCCATGCCGTGCCATGCCGGTGCCATGCCGTGCCATGCCGGTGCCATGCCGTGCCATGCCGTGCCATGCCGTGCCATGCCGTGCCATGCCGGTGCCATGCCGTGCCATGCCGGTGCCATGCCGTGCCATGCCGGTGCCATGCCGTGCCATGCCGTGCCATGCCGTGCCATGCCGTGCCATGCCGTGCCATGCCGTGCCATGCCGTGCCATGCCGTGCCATGCCGTGCCATGCCGTGCCATGCCGTGCCATGCCGTGCCATGCCGTGCCATGCCGGTGCCATGCCGTGCCATGCCGGTGCCATGCCGTGCCATGCCGGTGCCATGCCGTGCCATGCCGGTGCCATGCCGTGCCATGCCGGTGCCATGCCGTGCCATGCCGTGCCATGCCGGTGCCATGCCGTGCCATGCCGGTGCCATGCCGTGCCATGCCGGTGCCATGCCGTGCCATGCCGGTGCCATGCCGTGCCATGCCGTGCCATGCCGGTGCCATGCCGGTGCCATGCCGTGCCATGCCGGTGCCATGCCGTGCCATGCCGGTGCCATTCCGTGCCATTCCGTGCCATTCCGTGCCATTCCGTGCCATTCCGTGCCATTCCGTGCCATTCCATGCCATTCCGTGCCATTCCATGCCATTCCGTGCCATTCCATGCCATTCCGTGCCATTCCATGCCATTCCATGCCATTCCATGCCATTCCATGCCATTCCATGCCATTCCATGCCATTCCATGCCATTCCATGCCATTCCATGCCATTCCATGCCATTCCATGCCATTCCATGCCATTCCATGCCATTCCATGCCATTCCATGCCATTCCATGCCATTCCATGCCATTCCATGCCATTCCATGCCATTCCATGCCATTCCATGCCATTCCATGCCATTCCATGCCATTCCATGCCATTCCATGCCATTCCATGCCATTCCATGCCATTCCATGCCATTCCATGCCATTCCATGCCATTCCATGCCATTCCATGCCATTCCATGCCATTCCATGCCATTCCATGCCATTCCATGCCATTCCATGCCATTCCATGCCATCCCATGCCATTCCATGCCATTCCGTGCCATGCCGGTGCCATGCCGTGCCATGCCGGTGCCATGCCGGTGCCATGCCGTGCCATGCCGGTGCCATGCCGTGCCATGCCGGTGCCATTCCGTGCCATTCCGTGCCATTCCGTGCCATTCCGTGCCATTCCGTGCCATTCCGTGCCATTCCGTGCCATTCCGTGCCATTCCATGCCATTCCATGCCATTCCATGCCATTCCATGCCATTCCATGCCATTCCATGCCATTCCATGCCATTCCATGCCATTCCATGCCATTCCATGCCATTCCATGCCATTCCATGCCATTCCATGCCATTCCATGCCATTCCATGCCATTCCATGCCATTCCATGCCATTCCATGCCATTCCATGCCATTCCATGCCATTCCATGCCATTCCATGCCATTCCATGCCATTCCATGCCATTCCATGCCATTCCATGCCATTCCATGCCATTCCATGCCATTCCATGCCATTCCATGCCATTCCATGCCATTCCATGCCATTCCATGCCATTCCATGCCATTCCATGCCATTCCATGCCATTCCATGCCATTCCATGCCATTCCATGCCATTCCATGCCATTCCATGCCATTCCATGCCATTCCATGCCATCCCATGCCATTCAATGCCATTCCGTGCAATGCCGGTGCCATGCCGTGCCATGCCGGTGCCATGCCGTGCCATGCCGGTGCCATGCCGGTGCCATGCCGTGCCATGCCGGTGCCATGCCGTGCCATGCCGGTGCCATGCCGTGCCATGCCGGTGCCATGCCGTGCCATGCCGGTGCCATGCCGTGCCATGCCGTGCCATGCCGGTGCCATGCCGTGCCATGCCGTGCCATGCCGTGCCATGCCGTGCCATGCCGTGCCATGCCGTGCCATGCCGTGCCATTCCGTGCCATTCCGTGCCATTCCATGCCATTCCGTGCCATTCCATGCCATTCCATGCCATTCCATGCCATTCCATGCCATTCCATGCCATTCCATGCCATTCCATGCCATTCCATGCCATTCCATGCCATTCCATGCCATTCCATGCCATTCCATGCCATTCCATGCCATTCCATGCCATTCCATGCCATTCCATGCCATTCCATGCCATTCCATGCCATTCCATGCCATTCCATGCCATTCCATGCCATTCCATGCCATTCCATGCCATTCCATGCCATTCCATGCCATTCCATGCCATTCCATGCCATTCCATGCCATTCCATGCCATTCCATGCCATTCCATGCCATTCCATGCCATTCCATGCCATTCCATGCCATTCCATGCCATTCCATGCCATTCCATGCCATTCCATGCCATTCCATGCCATTCCATGCCATTCCATGCCATTCCATGCCATTCCATGCCATTCCATGCCATTCCATGCCATTCCATGCCATTCCATGCCATTCCATGCCATTCCGTGCAATGCCGGTGCCATGCCGTGCCATGCCGGTGCCATGCCGTGCCATGCCGGTGCCATGCCGTGCCATGCCGGTGCCATGCCGTGCCATGCCGGTGCCATGCCGTGCCATGCCGGTGCCATGCCGGTGCCATGCCGGTGCCATGCCGGTGCCATGCCGTGCCATGCCGGTGCCATGCCGTGCCATGCCGGTGCCATGCCGTGCCATGCCGGTGCCATGCCGTGCCATGCCGGTGCCATGCCGTGCCATGCCGTGCCATGCCGTGCCATGCCGGTGCCATGCCGTGCCATGCCGGTGCCATGCCGTGCCATGCCGGTGCCATGCCGGTGCCATGCCGGTGCCATGCCGTGCCATGCCGGTGCCATGCCGTGCCATGCCGGTGCCATGCCGTGCCATGCCGTGCCATGCCGTGCCATGCCGTGCCATGCCGTGCCATGCCGGTGCCATGCCGGTGCCATGCCGTGCCATGCCGGTGCCATGCCGGTGCCATGCCGTGCCATGGCGGTGCCATGCCGTGCCATGCCGGTGCCATGCCGTGCCATGCCGGTGCCATGCCGTGCCATGCCGGTGCCATGCCGTGCCATGCCGGTGCCATGCCGTGCCATGCCGGTGCCATGCCGTGCCATGCCGTGCCATGCCGGTGCCATGCCGTGCCATGCCGGTGCCATGCCGGTGCCATGCCGTGCCATGCCGGTGCCATGCCGGTGCCATGCCGTGCCATGCCGTGCCATGCCGGTGCCATGCCGTGCCATGCCGTGCCATGCCGTGCCATGCCGTGCCATGCCGTGCCATTCCGTGCCATTCCGTGCCATTCCATGCCATTCCATGCCATTCCATGCCATTCCATGCCATTCCATGCCATTCCATGCCATTCCATGCCATTCCATGCCATTCCATGCCATTCCATGCCATTCCATGCCATTCCATGCCATTCCATGCCATTCCATGCCATTCCATGCCATTCCATGCCATTCCATGCCATTCCATGCCATTCCATGCCATTCCATGCCATTCCATGCCATTCCATGCCATTCCGTGCAATGCCGGTGCCATGCCGTGCCATGCCGGTGCCATGCCGTGCCATGCCGGTGCCATGCCGGTGCCATGCCGGTGCCATGCCGGTGCCATGCCGGTGCCATGCCGGTGCCATGCCGTGCCATGCCGGTGCCATGCCGTGCCATGCCGGTGCCATGCCGTGCCATGCCGGTGCCATGCCGTGCCATGCCGTGCCATGCCGTGCCATGCCGGTGCCATGCCGTGCCATGCCGGTGCCATGCCGTGCCATGCCGGTGCCATGCCGGTGCCATGCCGGTGCCATGCCGTGCCATGCCGGTGCCATGCCGTGCCATGCCGGTGCCATGCCGTGCCATGCCGGTGCCATGCCGTGCCATGCCGTGCCATGCCGTGCCATGCCGTGCCATGCCGGTGCCATGCCGGTGCCATGCCGTGCCATGCCGGTGCCATGCCGTGCCATGCCGGTGCCATGCCGTGCCATGCCGGTGCCATGCCGTGCCATGCCGGTGCCATGCCGTGCCATGCCGGTGCCATGCCGTGCCATGCCGGTGCCATGCCGTGCCATGCCGGTGCCATGCCGTGCCATGCCGGTGCCATGCCGTGCCATGCCGGTGCCATGCCGTGCCATGCCGGTGCCATGCCGTGCCATGCCGTGCCATGCCGGTGCCATGCCGTGCCATGCCGGTGCCATGCCGTGCCATGCCGTGCCATGCCGGTGCCATGCCGTGCCATGCCGGTGCCATGCCGTGCCATGCCGGTGCCATGCCGTGCCATGCCGGTGCCATGCCGTGCCATGCCGGTGCCATGCCGTGCCATGCCGGTGCCATGCCGTGCCATGCCGTGCCATGCCGTGCCATGCCGGTGCCATGCCGTGCCATGCCGTGCCATTCCGTGCCATGCCGTGCCATTCCGTGCCATTCCGTGCCATTCCGTGCCATTCCGTGCCATTCCGTGCCATTCCGTGCCATTCCGTGCCATTCCATGCCATTCCGTGCCATTCCATGCCATTCCATGCCATTCCATGCCATTCCATGCCATTCCATGCCATTCCATGCCATTCCATGCCATTCCATGCCATTCCATGCCATTCAATGCCATTCCATGCCATTCCATGCCATTCCGTGCAATGCCGGTGCCATGCCGTGCCATGCCGGTGCCATGCCGTGCCATGCCGGTGCCATGCCGTGCCATGCCGTGCCATGCCGGTGCCATGCCGTGCCATGCCGGTGCCATGCCGTGCCATGCCGTGCCATGCCGTGCCATGCCGTGCCATTCCATGCCATTCCATGCCATTCCATGCCATTCCATGCCATTCCATGCCATTCCATGCCATTCCATGCCATTCCATGCCATTCCATGCCATTCCATGCCATTCCATGCCATTCCATGCCATTCCATGCCATTCCATGCCATTCCATGCCATTCCATGCCATTCCATGCCATTCCATGCCATTCCATGCCATTCCATGCCATTCCATGCCATTCCATGCCATTCCATGCCATTCCATGCCATTCCATGCCATTCCATGCCATTCCATGCCATTCCATGCCATTCCATGCCATTCCATGCCATTCCATGCCATTCCATGCCATTCCATGCCATTCCATGCCATTCCATGCCATTCCATGCCATTCCATGCCATTCCATGCCATTCCATGCCATTCCATGCCATTCCATGCCATTCCATGCCATTCCATGCCATTCCATGCCATTCCATGCCATTCCATGCCATTCCATGCCATTCCATGCCATTCCATGCCATTCCATGCCATTCCATGCCATTCCATGCCATTCCATGCCATTCCATGCCATTCCATGCCATTCCATGCCATTCCATGCCATTCCATGCCATTCCATGCCATTCCATGCCATTCCATGCCATTCCATGCCATTCCATGCCATTCCATGCCATTCCATGCCATTCCATGCCATTCCATGCCATTCCATGCCATTCCATGCCATTCCATGCCATTCCATGCCATTCCATGCCATTCCATGCCATTCCATGCCATTCCATGCCATTCCATGCCATTCCATGCCATTCCATGCCATTCCATGCCATTCCATGCCATCCCATGCCATTCAATGCCATTCCATGCCATTCCATGCCATTCCGTGCAATGCCGGTGCCATGCCGTGCCATGCCGGTGCCATGCCGTGCCATGCCGGTGCCATGCCGTGCCATGCCGGTGCCATGCCGGTGCCATGCCGTGCCATGCCGGTGCCATGCCGTGCCATGCCGGTGCCATGCCGTGCCATGCCGTGCCATGCCGTGCCATGCCGTGCCATGCCGTGCCATGCCGGTGCCATGCCGTGCCATGCCGGTGCCATGCCGTGCCATGCCGGTGCCATGCCGTGCCATGCCGTGCCATGCCGTGCCATGCCGTGCCATGCCGTGCCATGCCGTGCCATGCCGTGCCATGCCGTGCCATGCCGGTGCCATGCCGTGCCATGCCGGTGCCATGCCGTGCCATGCCGGTGCCATGCCGTGCCATGCCGTGCCATGCCGGTGCCATGCCGTGCCATGCCGTGCCATGCCGGTGCCATGCCGTGCCATGCCGGTGCCATGCCGTGCCATGCCGGTGCCATGCCGTGCCATGCCGGTGCCATGCCGTGCCATGCCGTGCCATGCCGGTGCCATGCCGTGCCATGCCGGTGCCATTCCGTGCCATTCCGTGCCATTCCGTGCCATTCCGTGCCATTCCGTGCCATTCCGTGCCATTCCGTGCCATTCCATGTCATTCCGTGCCATTCCATGCCATTCCGTGCCATTCCATGCCATTCCATGCCATTCCATGCCATTCCATGCCATTCCATGCCATTCCATGCCATTCCATGCCATTCCATGCCATTCCATGCCATTCCATGCCATTCCATGCCATTCCATGCCATTCCATGCCATTCCATGCCATTCCATGCCATTCCATGCCATTCCATGCCATTCCATGCCATTCCATGCCATTCCATGCCATTCCATGCCATTCCATGCCATTCCATGCCATTCCATGCCATTCCATGCCATTCCATGCCATTCCATGCCATTCCATGCCATTCCATGCCATTCCATGCCATTCCATGCCATTCCATGCCATTCCATGCCATTCCATGCCATTCCATGCCATCCCATGCCATTCAATGCCATTCCGTGCAATGCCGGTGCCATGCCGTGCCATGCCGGTGCCATGCCGTGCCATGCCGGTGCCATGCCGGTGCCATGCCGTGCCATGCCGGTGCCATGCCGTGCCATGCCGGTGCCATGCCGTGCCATGCCGGTGCCATGCCGTGCCATGCCGGTGCCATGCCGTGCCATGCCGGTGCCATGCCGGTGCCATGCCGTGCCATGCCGGTGCCATGCCGTGCCATGCCGGTGCCATGCCGTGCCATGCCGTGCCATGCCGTGCCATGCCGTGCCATGCCGGTGCCATGCCGTGCCATGCCGGTGCCATGCCGTGCCATGCCGTGCCATGCCGTGCCATGCCGTGCCATGCCGTGCCATGCCGTGCCATGCCGTGCCATGCCGTGCCATGCCGTGCCATGCCGGTGCCATGCCGTGCCATGCCGGTGCCATGCCGTGCCATGCCGGTGCCATGCCGTGCCATGCCGGTGCCATGCCGTGCCATGCCGTGCCATGCCGGTGCCATGCCGTGCCATGCCGGTGCCATGCCGTGCCATGCCGGTGCCATGCCGTGCCATGCCGGTGCCATGCCGTGCCATGCCGTGCCATGCCGGTGCCATGCCGTGCCATGCCGGTGCCATGCCGTGCCATGCCGTGCCATGCCGTGCCATGCCGTGCCATGCCGTGCCATGCCGTGCCATGCCGGTGCCATGCCGTGCCATGCCGGTGCCATGCCGTGCCATGCCGGTGCCATGCCGTGCCATGCCGGTGCCATGCCGTGCCATGCCGGTGCCATGCCGTGCCATGCCGGTGCCATGCCGTGCCATGCCGGTGCCATGCCGTGCCATGCCGGTGCCATGCCGTGCCATGCCGGTGCCATGCCGTGCCATGCCGGTGCCATGCCGGTGCCATGCCGGTGCCATGCCGTGCCATGCCGGTGCCATGCCGTGCCCTGCCGGTGCCATGCCGTGCCATGCCGGTGCCATGCCGGTGCCATGCCGTGCCATGCCGTGCCATGCCGTGCCATGCCGTGCCATGCCGTGCCATTCCGTGCCATTCCGTGCCATTCCATGCCATTCCGTGCCATTCCATGCCATTCCATGCCATTCCATGCCATTCCATGCCATTCCATGCCATTCCATGCCATTCCATGCCATTCCATGCCATTCCATGCCATTCCATGCCATTCCATGCCATTCCATGCCATTCCATGCCATTCCATGCCATTCCATGCCATTCCATGCCATTCCATGCCATTCCATGCCATTCCATGCCATTCCATGCCATTCCATGCCATTCCATGCCATTCCATGCCATTCCATGCCATTCCATGCCATTCCATGCCATTCCATGCCATTCCATGCCATTCCATGCCATTCCATGCCATTCCATGCCATTCCGTGCAATGCCGGTGCCATGCCGTGCCATGCCGGTGCCATGCCGTGCCATGCCGGTGCCATGCCGTGCCATGCCGGTGCCATGCCGGTGCCATGCCGGTGCCATGCCGGTGCCATGCCGGTGCCATGCCGGTGCCATGCCGTGCCATGCCGGTGCCATGCCGTGCCATGCCGGTGCCATGCCGTGCCATGCCGTGCCATGCCGTGCCATGCCGGTGCCATGCCGTGCCATGCCGGTGCCATGCCGTGCCATGCCGGTGCCATGCCGGTGCCATGCCGGTGCCATGCCGTGCCATGCCGGTGCCATGCCGTGCCATGCCGGTGCCATGCCGTGCCATGCCGGTGCCATGCCGTGCCATGCCGTGCCATGCCGTGCCATGCCGTGCCATGCCGTGCCATGCCGTGCCATGCCGGTGCCATGCCGGTGCCATGCCGTGCCATGCCGGTGCCATGCCGGTGCCATGCCGTGCCATGCCGGTGCCATGCCGTGCCATGCCGGTGCCATGCCGTGCCATGCCGGTGCCATGCCGTGCCATGCCGGTGCCATGCCGTGCCATGCCGGTGCCATGCCGTGCCATGCCGGTGCCATGCCGTGCCATGCCGGTGCCATGCCGTGCCATGCCGGTGCCATGCCGTGCCATGCCGTGCCATGCCGGTGCCATGCCGTGCCATGCCGGTGCCATGCCGGTGCCATGCCGTGCCATGCCGGTGCCATGCCGTGCCCTGCCGGTGCCATGCCGGTGCCATGCCGTGCCATGCCGTGCCATGCCGGTGCCATGCCGTGCCATGCCGTGCCATGCCGTGCCATTCCGTGCCATTCCGTGCCATTCCATGCCATTCCATGCCATTCCATGCCATTCCATGCCATTCCATGCCATTCCATGCCATTCCATGCCATTCCATGCCATTCCATGCCATTCCATGCCATTCCATGCCATTCCATGCCATTCCATGCCATTCCATGCCATTCCATGCCATTCCATGCCATTCCATGCCATTCCATGCCATTCCATGCCATTCCATGCCATTCCATGCCATTCCATGCCATTCCATGCCATTCCATGCCATTCCATGCCATTCCATGCCATTCCATGCCATTCCATGCCATTCCATGCCATTCCATGCCATTCCATGCCATTCCATGCCATTCCATGCCATTCCATGCCATTCCATGCCATTCCATGCCATTCCATGCCATTCCATGCCATTCCACGCCATTCCATGCCATTCCACGCCATTCCACGCCATTCCACGCCATTCCATGCCATTCCATGCCATTCCATGCCATTCCATGCCATTCCATGCCATTCCATGCCATTCCATGCCATTCCATGCCATTCCATGCCATTCCATGCCATTCCATGCCATTCCATGCCATTCCATGCCATTCAATGCCATTCCATGCCATTCCATGCCATTCCATGCCATTCCATGCCATTCCATGCCATTCCGTGCCATTCCACGCCATTCCGTGCCATTCCACGCCATTCCGTGCCATTCCATGCCATTCCGTGCCATTCCATGCCATTCCGTGCCATTCCATGCCATTCCATGCCATTCCATGCCATTCCATGCCATTCCATGCCATTCCACGCCATTCCGTGCCATTCCGTGCCATTCCACGCCATTCCGTGCCATTCCACGCCATTCCGTGCCATTCCATGCCATTCCGTGCCATTCCATGCCATTCCATGCCATTCCATGCCATTCCATGCCATTCCATGCCATTCCATGCCATTCCATGCCATTCCATGCCATTCCATGCCATTCCATGCCATTCCATGCCATTCCATGCCATTCCATGCCATTCCATGCCATTCCATGCCATTCCATGCCATTCCATGCCATTCCATGCCATTCCATGCCATTCCATGCCATTCCATGCCATTCCATGCCATTCCATGCCATTCCATGCCATTCCATGCCATTCCATGCCATTCCATGCCATTCCATGCCATTCCATGCCATTCCATGCCATTCCACGCCATTCCACGCCATTCCACGCCATTCCACGCCATTCCATGCCATTCCATGCCATTCCATGCCATTCCATGCCATTCCATGCCATTCCATGCCATTCCATGCCATTCCATGCCATTCCATGCCATTCCATGCCATTCCATGCCATTCCATGCCATTCAATGCCATTCCATGCCATTCCATGCCATTCCATGCCATTCCATGCCATTCCATGCCATTCCATGCCATTCCATGCCATTCAATGCCGTGCCATGCCGGTGCCATGCCGTGCCATGCCGTGCCATGCCGTGCCATGCCGGTGCCATGCCGTGCCATGCCGGTGCCATGCCGTGCCATGCCGGTGCCATGCCGTGCCATGCCGGTGCCATGCCGTGCCATGCCGTGCCATGCCGGTGCCATGCCGTGCCATGCCGGTGCCATGCCGTGCCATGCCGGTGCCATGCCGTGCCATGCCGGTGCCATGCCGTGCCATGCCGGTGCCATGCCGTGCCATGACGGTGCCATGCCGTGCCATGCCGGTGCCATGCCGTGCCATGCCGGTGCCATGCCGGTGCCATGCCGTGCCATGCCGGTGCCATGCCGTGCCATGCCGGTGCCATGCCGTGCCATGCCGGTGCCATGCCGTGCCATGCCGGTGCCATGCCGTGCCATGCCGGTGCCATGCCGTGCCATGCCGTGCCATGCCGGTGCCATGCCGTGCCATGCCGGTGCCATGCCGTGCCATGCCGGTGCCATGCCGTGCCATGCCGGTGCCATGCCGTGCCATGCCGGTGCCATGCCGTGCCATGCCGTGCCATGCCGTGCCATGCCGGTGCCATGCCGTGCCATGCCGTGCCATTCCGTGCCATGCCGTGCCATTCCGTGCCATTCCGTGCCATTCCGTGCCATTCCGTGCCATTCCGTGCCATTCCGTGCCATTCCATGCCATTCCATGCCATTCCATGCCATTCCATGCCATTCCATGCCATTCCATGCCATTCCATGCCATTCCATGCCATTCCATGCCATTCCATGCCATTCCATGCCATTCCATGCCATTCCATGCCATTCCATGCCATTCCATGCCATTCCATGCCATTCAATGCCATTCCATGCCATTCCGTGCCATTCCGTGCAATGCCGGTGCCATGCCGTGCCATGCCGGTGCCATGCCGTGCCATGCCGGTGCCATGCCGTGCCATGCCGTGCCATGCCGGTGCCATGCCGTGCCATGCCGGTGCCATGCCGTGCCATGCCGTGCCATGCCGTGCCATGCCGTGCCATTCCATGCCATTCCGTGCCATTCCATGCCATTCCATGCTATTCCATGCCATTCCATGCCATTCCATGCCATTCCATGCCATTCCATGCCATTCCATGCCATTCCATGCCATTCCATGCCATTCCATGCCATTCCATGCCATTCCATGCCATTCCATGCCATTCCATGCCATTCCATGCCATTCCATGCCATTCCATGCCATTCCATGCCATTCCATGCCATTCCATGCCATTCCATGCCATTCCATGCCATTCCATGCCATTCCATGCCATTCCATGCCATTCCATGCCATTCCATGCCATTCAATGCCATTCCATGCCATTCCATGCCATTCAATGCCGTGCCATGCCGGTGCCATGCCGTGCCATGCCGGTGCCATGCCGTGCCATGCCGGTGCCATGCCGTGCCATGCCGGTGCCATGCCGTGCCATGCCGTGACATGCCGTGCCATGCCGGTGCCATGCCGTGCCATGCCGTGCCATGCCGTGCCATGCCGTGCCATGCCGTGCCATTCCATGCCATTCCGTGCCATTCCATGCCATTCCCTGCCATTCCATGCCATTCCATGCCATTCCATGCCATTCCATGCCATTCCATGCCATTCCATGCCATTCCATGCCATTCCATGCCATTCCATGCCATTCCATGCCATTCCATGCCATTCCATGCCATTCCATGCCATTCCATGCCATTCCATGCCATTCCATGCCATTCCATGCCATTCCATGCCATTCCATGCCATTCCATGCCATTCCATGCCATTCCATGCCATTCCGTGCCATTCCGTGCAATGCCGGTGCCATGCCGTGCCATGCCGGTGCCATGCCGTGCCATGCCGGTGCCATGCCGTGCCATGCCGTGCCATGCCGGTGCCATGCCGTGCCATGCCGGTGCCATGCCGTGCCATGCCGTGCCATGCCGTGCCATGCCGTGCCATTCCATGCCATTCCGTGCCATTCCATGCCATTCCATGCTATTCCATGCCATTCCATGCCATTCCATGCCATTCCATGCCATTCCATGCCATTCCATGCCATTCCATGCCATTCCATGCCATTCCATGCCATTCCATGCCATTCCATGCCATTCCATGCCATTCCATGCCATTCCATGCCATTCCATGCCATTCCATGCCATTCCATGCCATTCCATGCCATTCCATGCCATTCCATGCCATTCCATGCCATTCCATGCCATTCCATGCCATTCCATGCCATTCCATGCCATTCCATGCCATTCCATGCCATTCCATGCCATTCAATGCCATTCCATGCCATTCCATGCCATTCAATGCCGTGCCATGCCGGTGCCATGCCGTGCCATGCCGGTGCCATGCCGTGCCATGCCGGTGCCATGCCGTGCCATGCCGGTGCCATGCCGTGCCATGCCGTGACATGCCGTGCCATGCCGGTGCCATGCCGTGCCATGCCGTGACATGCCGTGCCATGCCGGTGCCATGCCGTGCCATGCCGGTGCCATGCCGTGCCATGCCGTGCCATGCCGTGCCATGCCGTGCCATGCCGTGCCATTCCATGCCATTCCGTGCCATTCCATGCCATTCCCTGCCATTCCATGCCATTCCATGCCATTCCATGCCATTCCATGCCATTCCATGCCATTCCATGCCATTCCATGCCATTCCATGCCATTCCATGCCATCCCATGCCATTCCATGCCATTCCATGCCATTCCATGCCATTCCATGCCATCCCATGCGATTCAATGCCATTCCATGCCATTCCATGCCATTCCGTGCAATGCCGGTGCCATGCCGTGCCATGCCGGTGCCATGCCGTGCCATGCCGGTGCCATGCCGTGCCATGCCGGTGCCATGCCGGTGCCATGCCGTGCCATGCCGGTGCCATGCCGTGCCATGCCGGTGCCATGCCGTGCCATGCCGTGCCATGCCGTGCCATGCCGTGCCATGCCGTGCCATGCCGGTGCCATGCCGTGCCATGCCGGTGCCATGCCGTGCCATGCCGGTGCCATGCCGTGCCATGCCGTGCCATGCCGTGCCATGCCGTGCCATGCCGTGCCATGCCGTGCCATGCCGTGCCATGCCGTGCCATGCCGTGCCATGCCGTGCCATGCCGTGCCATGCCGTGCCATGCCGGTGCCATGCCGTGCCATGCCGGTGCCATGCCGTGCCATGCCGTGCCATGCCGGTGCCATGCCGTGCCATGCCGTGCCATGCCGGTGCCATGCCGTGCCATGCCGGTGCCATGCCGTGCCATGCCGGTGCCATGCCGTGCCATGCCGGTGCCATGCCGTGCCATGCCGTGCCATGCCGGTGCCATGCCGTGCCATGCCGGTGCCATTCCGTGCCATTCCGTGCCATTCCGTGCCATTCCGTGCCATTCCGTGCCATTCCGTGCCATTCCGTGCCATTCCATGCCATTCCGTGCCATTCCATGCCATTCCGTGCCATTCCATGCCATTCCATGCCATTCCATGCCATTCCATGCCATTCCATGCCATTCCATGCCATTCCATGCCATTCCATGCCATTCCATGCCATTCCATGCCATTCCATGCCATTCCATGCCATTCCATGCCATTCCATGCCATTCCATGCCATTCCATGCCATTCCATGCCATTCCATGCCATTCCATGCCATTCCATGCCATTCCATGCCATTCCATGCCATTCCATGCCATTCCATGCCATTCCATGCCATTCCATGCCATTCCATGCCATTCCATGCCATTCCATGCCATTCCATGCCATTCCATGCCATTCCATGCCATTCCATGCCATTCCATGCCATTCCATGCCATTCCATGCCATTCCATGCCATTCCATGCCATTCCATGCCATTCCATGCCATTCCATGCCATTCCATGCCATTCAATGCCATTCCATGCCATTCCATGCCATTCCATGCCATTCCATGCCATTCCATGCCATTCCATGCCATTCAATGCCGTGCCATGCCGGTGCCATGCCGTGCCATGCCGTGCCATGCCGTGCCATGCCGGTGCCATGCCGTGCCATGCCGGTGCCATGCCGTGCCATGCCGGTGCCATGCCGTGCCATGCCGTGCCATGCCGGTGCCATGCCGTGCCATGCCGGTGCCATGCCGTGCCATGCCGGTGCCATGCCGTGCCATGCCGGTGCCATGCCGTGCCATGCCGGTGCCATGCCGTGCCATGCCGGTGCCATGCCGGTGCCATGCCGTGCCATGCCGGTGCCATGCCGTGCCATGCCGGTGCCATGCCGTGCCATGCCGGTGCCATGCCGTGCCATGCCGGTGCCATGCCGTGCCATGCCGGTGCCATGCCGTGCCATGCCGGTGCCATGCCGTGCCATGCCGGTGCCATGCCGTGCCATGCCGTGCCATGCCGGTGCCATGCCGTGCCATGCCGGTGCCATGCCGTGCCATGCCGGTGCCATGCCGTGCCATGCCGGTGCCATGCCGTGCCATGCCGGTGCCATGCCGTGCCATGCCGTGCCATGCCGTGCCATGCCGGTGCCATGCCGTGCCATGCCGTGCCATTCCGTGCCATGCCGTGCCATTCCGTGCCATTCCGTGCCATTCCGTGCCATTCCGTGCCATTCCGTGCCATTCCGTGCCATTCCGTGCCATTCCGTGCCATTCCATGCCATTCCATGCCATTCCATGCCATTCCATGCCATTCCATGCCATTCCATGCCATTCCATGCCATTCCATGCCATTCCATGCCATTCCATGCCATTCCATGCCATTCCATGCCATTCAATGCCATTCCATGCCATTCCATGCCATTCCGTGCAATGCCGGTGCCATGCCGTGCCATGCCGGTGCCATGCCGTGCCATGCCGGTGCCATGCCGTGCCATGCCGTGCCATGCCGGTGCCATGCCGTGCCATGCCGTGCCATGCCGTGCCATGCCGTGCCATTCCATGCCATTCCATGCCATTCCATGCCATTCCATGCCATTCCATGCCATTCCATGCCATTCCATGCCATTCCATGCCATTCCATGCCATTCCATGCCATTCCATGCCATTCCATGCCATTCCATGCCATTCCATGCCATTCCATGCCATTCCATGCCATTCCATGCCATTCCATGCCATTCCATGCCATTCCATGCCATTCCATGCCATTCCATGCCATTCCATGCCATTCCATGCCATTCCATGCCATTCCATGCCATTCCATGCCATTCCATGCCATTCCATGCCATTCCATGCCATTCCATGCCATTCCATGCCATTCCATGCCATTCCATGCCATTCCATGCCATTCCATGCCATTCCATGCCATTCCATGCCATTCCATGCCATTCCATGCCATTCCATGCCATTCCATGCCATTCCATGCCATTCCATGCCATTCCATGCCATTCCATGCCATTCCATGCCATTCCATGCCATTCCATGCCATTCCATGCCATTCCATGCCATTCCATGCCATTCCATGCCATTCCATGCCATTCCATGCCATTCCATGCCATTCCATGCCATTCCATGCCATTCCATGCCATTCCATGCCATCCCATGCCATTCAATGCCATTCCATGCCATTCCATGCCATTCCGTGCAATGCCGGTGCCATGCCGTGCCATGCCGGTGCCATGCCGTGCCATGCCGGTGCCATGCCGTGCCATGCCGGTGCCATGCCGGTGCCATGCCGTGCCATGCCGGTGCCATGCCGTGCCATGCCGGTGCCATGCCGTGCCATGCCGTGCCATGCCGTGCCATGCCGTGCCATGCCGGTGCCATGCCGTGCCATGCCGGTGCCATGCCGGTGCCATGCCGTGCCATGCCGTGCCATGCCGTGCCATGCCGTGCCATGCCGGTGCCATGCCGTGCCATGCCGGTGCCATGCCGTGCCATGCCGGTGCCATGCCGTGCCATGCCGTGCCATGCCGTGCCATGCCGTGCCATGCCGTGCCATGCCGTGCCATGCCGTGCCATGCCGTGCCATGCCGTGCCATGCCGTGCCATGCCGTGCCATGCCGTGCCATGCCGTGCCATGCCGTGCCATGCCGTGCCATGCCGTGCCATGCCGTGCCATGCCGGTGCCATGCCGTGCCATGCCGGTGCCATGCCGTGCCATGCCGGTGCCATGCCGTGCCATGCCGGTGCCATGCCGTGCCATGCCGTGCCATGCCGGTGCCATGCCGTGCCATGCCGGTGCCATGCCGTGCCATGCCGGTGCCATGCCGTGCCATGCCGGTGCCATGCCGTGCCATGCCGTGCCATGCCGGTGCCATGCCGTGCCATGCCGGTGCCATGCCGGTGCCATGCCGTGCCATGCCGGTGCCATGCCGTGCCATGCCGGTGCCATTCCGTGCCATTCCGTGCCATTCCGTGCCATTCCGTGCCATTCCGTGCCATTCCGTGCCATTCCATGCCATTCCGTGCCATTCCATGCCATTCCGTGCCATTCCATGCCATTCCGTGCCATTCCGTGCCATTCCATGCCATTCCATGCCATTCCATGCCATTCCATGCCATTCCATGCCATTCCATGCCATTCCATGCCATTCCATGCCATTCCATGCCATTCCATGCCATTCCATGCCATTCCATGCCATTCCATGCCATTCCATGCCATTCCATGCCATTCCATGCCATTCCATGCCATTCCATGCCATTCCATGCCATTCCATGCCATTCCATGCCATTCCATGCCATTCCATGCCATTCCATGCCATTCCATGCCATTCCATGCCATTCCATGCCATTCCATGCCATTCCATGCCATTCCATGCCATTCCATGCCATTCCATGCCATTCCATGCCATTCCATGCCATTCCATGCCATTCCATGCCATTCCATGCCATTCCATGCCATTCCATGCCATTCCATGCCATTCCATGCCATTCCATGCCATTCCATGCCATTCCATGCCATCCCATGCCATTCAATGCCATTCCGTGCCATGCCGGTGCCATGCCGTGCCATGCCGGTGCCATGCCGGTGCCATGCCGTGCCATGCCGGTGCCATGCCGTGCCATGCCGGTGCCATTCCGTGCCATTCCGTGCCATTCCGTGCCATTCCGTGCCATTCCGTGCCATTCCGTGCCATTCCGTGCCATTCCGTGCCATTCCATGCCATTCCATGCCATTCCATGCCATTCCATGCCATTCCATGCCATTCCATGCCATTCCATGCCATTCCATGCCATTCCATGCCATTCCATGCCATTCCATGCCATTCCATGCCATTCCATGCCATTCCATGCCATTCCATGCCATTCCATGCCATTCCATGCCATTCCATGCCATTCCATGCCATTCCATGCCATTCCATGCCATTCCATGCCATTCCATGCCATTCCATGCCATTCCATGCCATTCCATGCCATTCCATGCCATTCCATGCCATTCCATGCCATTCCATGCCATTCCATGCCATTCCATGCCATTCCATGCCATTCCATGCCATTCCATGCCATTCCATGCCATTCCATGCCATTCCATGCCATTCCATGCCATTCCATGCCATTCCATGCCATTCCATGCCATTCCATGCCATTCCATGCCATTCCATGCCATTCCATGCCATTCCATGCCATCCCATGCCATTCAATGCCATTCCGTGCAATGCCGGTGCCATGCCGTGCCATGCCGGTGCCATGCCGTGCCATGCCGGTGCCATGCCGGTGCCATGCCGTGCCATGCCGGTGCCATGCCGTGCCATGCCGGTGCCATGCCGTGCCATGCCGGTGCCATGCCGTGCCATGCCGGTGCCATGCCGTGCCATGCCGTGCCATGCCGTGCCATGCCGTGCCATGCCGGTGCCATGCCGTGCCCTGCCGGTGCCATGCCGTGCCATGCCGGTGCCATGCCGTGCCATGCCGTGCCATGCCGGTGCCATGCCGTGCCATGCCGTGCCATGCCGTGCCATGCCGTGCCATGCCGTGCCATGCCGTGCCATGCCGTGCCATTCCGTGCCATTCCGTGCCATTCCATGCCATTCCGTGCCATTCCATGCCATTCCATGCCATTCCATGCCATTCCATGCCATTCCATGCCATTCCATGCCATTCCATGCCATTCCATGCCATTCCATGCCATTCCATGCCATTCCATGCCATTCCATGCCATTCCATGCCATTCCATGCCATTCCATGCCATTCCATGCCATTCCATGCCATTCCATGCCATTCCATGCCATTCCATGCCATTCCATGCCATTCCATGCCATTCCATGCCATTCCATGCCATTCCATGCCATTCCATGCCATTCCATGCCATTCCATGCCATTCCATGCCATTCCATGCCATTCCATGCCATTCCATGCCATTCCATGCCATTCCATGCCATTCCATGCCATTCCATGCCATTCCATGCCATTCCATGCCATTCCATGCCATTCCATGCCATTCCATGCCATTCCATGCCATTCCATGCCATTCCATGCCATTCCATGCCATTCCATGCCATTCCATGCCATTCCATGCCATTCCATGCCATTCCATGCCATTCCATGCCATTCCATGCCATTCCATGCCATTCCATGCCATTCCGTGCAATGCCGGTGCCATGCCGTGCCATGCCGGTGCCATGCCGTGCCATGCCGGTGCCATGCCGTGCCATGCCGGTGCCATGCCGTGCCATGCCGGTGCCATGCCGTGCCATGCCGGTGCCATGCCGGTGCCATGCCGGTGCCATGCCGGTGCCATGCCGTGCCATGCCGGTGCCATGCCGTGCCATGCCGGTGCCATGCCGTGCCATGCCGGTGCCATGCCGTGCCATGCCGTGCCATGCCGTGCCATGCCGGTGCCATGCCGTGCCATGCCGGTGCCATGCCGTGCCATGCCGGTGCCATGCCGTGCCATGCCGGTGCCATGCCGGTGCCATGCCGGTGCCATGCCGTGCCATGCCGGTGCCATGCCGTGCCATGCCGGTGCCATGCCGTGCCATGCCGTGCCATGCCGTGCCATGCCGTGCCATGCCGTGCCATGCCGTGCCATGCCGGTGCCATGCCGGTGCCATGCCGTGCCATGCCGGTGCCATGCCGGTGCCATGCCGTGCCATGGCGGTGCCATGCCGTGCCATGCCGGTGCCATGCCGTGCCATGCCGGTGCCATGCCGTGCCATGCCGGTGCCATGCCGTGCCATGCCGGTGCCATGCCGTGCCATGCCGGTGCCATGCCGTGCCATGCCGGTGCCATGCCGTGCCATGCCGTGCCATGCCGGTGCCATGCCGTGCCATGCCGGTGCCATGCCGGTGCCATGCCGTGCCATGCCGGTGCCATGCCGGTGCCATGCCGTGCCATGCCGTGCCATGCCGGTGCCATGCCGTGCCATGCCGTGCCATGCCGTGCCATGCCGTGCCATGCCGTGCCATTCCGTGCCATTCCGTGCCATTCCATGCCATTCCATGCCATTCCATGCCATTCCATGCCATTCCATGCCATTCCATGCCATTCCATGCCATTCCATGCCATTCCATGCCATTCCATGCCATTCCATGCCATTCCATGCCATTCCATGCCATTCCATGCCATTCCATGCCATTCCATGCCATTCCATGCCATTCCGTGCAATGCCGGTGCCATGCCGTGCCATGCCGGTGCCATGCCGTGCCATGCCGGTGCCATGCCGGTGCCATGCCGGTGCCATGCCGGTGCCATGCCGGTGCCATGCCGGTGCCATGCCGTGCCATGCCGGTGCCATGCCGTGCCATGCCGGTGCCATGCCGTGCCATGCCGGTGCCATGCCGTGCCATGCCGTGCCATGCCGTGCCATGCCGGTGCCATGCCGTGCCATGCCGGTGCCATGCCGTGCCATGCCGGTGCCATGCCGTGCCATGCCGGTGCCATGCCGTGCCATGCCGGTGCCATGCCGTGCCATGCCGGTGCCATGCCGTGCCATGCCGTGCCATGCCGTGCCATGCCGTGCCATGCCGGTGCCATGCCGGTGCCATGCCGTGCCATGCCGGTGCCATGCCGTGCCATGCCGGTGCCATGCCGTGCCATGCCGGTGCCATGCCGTGCCATGCCGGTGCCATGCCGTGCCATGCCGGTGCCATGCCGTGCCATGCCGGTGCCATGCCGTGCCATGCCGGTGCCATGCCGTGCCATGCCGGTGCCATGCCGTGCCATGCCGGTGCCATGCCGTGCCATGCCGTGCCATGCCGGTGCCATGCCGTGCCATGCCGGTGCCATGCCGTGCCATGCCGTGCCATGCCGGTGCCATGCCGTGCCATGCCGGTGCCATGCCGTGCCATGCCGGTGCCATGCCGTGCCATGCCGGTGCCATGCCGTGCCATGCCGGTGCCATGCCGTGCCATGCCGGTGCCATGCCGTGCCATGCCGTGCCATGCCGTGCCATGCCGGTGCCATGCCGTGCCATGCCGTGCCATTCCGTGCCATGCCGTGCCATTCCGTGCCATTCCGTGCCATTCCGTGCCATTCCGTGCCATTCCGTGCCATTCCGTGCCATTCCGTGCCATTCCATGCCATTCCGTGCCATTCCATGCCATTCCGTGCCATTCCATGCCATTCCATGCCATTCCATGCCATTCCATGCCATTCCATGCCATTCCATGCCATTCCATGCCATTCAATGCCATTCCATGCCATTCCATGCCATTCCGTGCAATGCCGGTGCCATGCCGTGCCATGCCGGTGCCATGCCGTGCCATGCCGGTGCCATGCCGTGCCATGCCGTGCCATGCCGGTGCCATGCCGTGCCATGCCGGTGCCATGCCGTGCCATGCCGTGCCATGCCGTGCCATGCCGTGCCATTCCATGCCATTCCATGCCATTCCATGCCATTCCATGCCATTCCATGCCATTCCATGCCATTCCATGCCATTCCATGCCATTCCATGCCATTCCATGCCATTCCATGCCATTCCATGCCATTCCATGCCATTCCATGCCATTCCATGCCATTCCATGCCATTCCATGCCATTCCATGCCATTCCATGCCATTCCATGCCATTCCATGCCATTCCATGCCATTCCATGCCATTCCATGCCATTCCATGCCATTCCATGCCATTCCATGCCATTCCATGCCATTCCATGCCATTCCATGCCATTCCATGCCATTCCATGCCATTCCATGCCATTCCATGCCATTCCATGCCATTCCATGCCATTCCATGCCATTCCATGCCATTCCATGCCATTCCATGCCATTCCATGCCATTCCATGCCATTCCATGCCATTCCATGCCATTCCATGCCATTCCATGCCATTCCATGCCATTCCATGCCATTCCATGCCATTCCATGCCATTCCATGCCATTCCATGCCATTCCATGCCATTCCATGCCATTCCATGCCATTCCATGCCATTCCATGCCATTCCATGCCATTCCATGCCATTCCATGCCATTCCATGCCATTCCATGCCATTCCATGCCATTCCATGCCATTCCATGCCATTCCATGCCATTCCATGCCATTCCATGCCATTCCATGCCATTCCATGCCATTCCATGCCATTCCATGCCATTCCATGCCATTCCATGCCATTCCATGCCATTCCATGCCATTCCATGCCATTCCATGCCATTCCATGCCATTCCGTGCAATGCCGGTGCCATGCCGTGCCATGCCGGTGCCATGCCGTGCCATGCCGGTGCCATGCCGTGCCATGCCGGTGCCATGCCGTGCCATGCCGGTGCCATGCCGTGCCATGCCGGTGCCATGCCGGTGCCATGCCGGTGCCATGCCGGTGCCATGCCGTGCCATGCCGGTGCCATGCCGTGCCATGCCGGTGCCATGCCGTGCCATGCCGGTGCCATGCCGTGCCATGCCGTGCCATGCCGTGCCATGCCGGTGCCATGCCGTGCCATGCCGGTGCCATGCCGTGCCATGCCGGTGCCATGCCGTGCCATGCCGTGCCATGCCGGTGCCATGCCGTGCCATGCCGGTGCCATGCCGGTGCCATGCCGTGCCATGCCGGTGCCATGCCGGTGCCATGCCGTGCCATGCCGTGCCATGCCGGTGCCATGCCGTGCCATGCCGTGCCATGCCGTGCCATGCCGTGCCATGCCGTGCCATTCCGTGCCATTCCGTGCCATTCCATGCCATTCCATGCCATTCCATGCCATTCCATGCCATTCCATGCCATTCCATGCCATTCCATGCCATTCCATGCCATTCCATGCCATTCCATGCCATTCCATGCCATTCCATGCCATTCCATGCCATTCCATGCCATTCCATGCCATTCCATGCCATTCCATGCCATTCCATGCCATTCCATGCCATTCCATGCCATTCCATGCCATTCCATGCCATTCCATGCCATTCCGTGCAATGCCGGTGCCATGCCGTGCCATGCCGGTGCCATGCCGTGCCATGCCGGTGCCATGCCGGTGCCATGCCGGTGCCATGCCGGTGCCATGCCGGTGCCATGCCGGTGCCATGCCGTGCCATGCCGGTGCCATGCCGTGCCATGCCGGTGCCATGCCGTGCCATGCCGGTGCCATGCCGTGCCATGCCGTGCCATGCCGTGCCATGCCGGTGCCATGCCGTGCCATGCCGGTGCCATGCCGTGCCATGCCGGTGCCATGCCGGTGCCATGCCGGTGCCATGCCGTGCCATGCCGGTGCCATGCCGTGCCATGCCGGTGCCATGCCGTGCCATGCCGGTGCCATGCCGTGCCATGCCGTGCCATGCCGTGCCATGCCGTGCCATGCCGTGCCATGCCGTGCCATGCCGGTGCCATGCCGGTGCCATGCCGTGCCATGCCGGTGCCATGCCGTGCCATGCCGGTGCCATGCCGTGCCATGCCGGTGCCATGCCGTGCCATGCCGGTGCCATGCCGTGCCATGCCGGTGCCATGCCGTGCCATGCCGGTGCCATGCCGTGCCATGCCGGTGCCATGCCGTGCCATGCCGGTGCCATGCCGTGCCATGCCGTGCCATGCCGGTGCCATGCCGTGCCATGCCGGTGCCATGCCGTGCCATGCCGTGCCATGCCGGTGCCATGCCGTGCCATGCCGGTGCCATGCCGTGCCATGCCGGTGCCATGCCGTGCCATGCCGGTGCCATGCCGTGCCATGCCGGTGCCATGCCGTGCCATGCCGGTGCCATGCCGTGCCATGCCGTGCCATGCCGTGCCATGCCGGTGCCATGCCGTGCCATGCCGTGCCATTCCGTGCCATGCCGTGCCATTCCGTGCCATTCCGTGCCATTCCGTGCCATTCCGTGCCATTCCGTGCCATTCCGTGCCATTCCGTGCCATTCCATGCCATTCCGTGCCATTCCATGCCATTCCATGCCATTCCATGCCATTCCATGCCATTCCATGCCATTCCATGCCATTCCATGCCATTCCATGCCATTCCATGCCATTCCATGCCATTCCATGCCATTCCATGCCATTCCATGCCATTCCATGCCATTCCATGCCATTCCATGCCATTCCATGCCATTCCATGCCATTCCATGCCATTCCATGCCATTCCATGCCATTCCATGCCATTCCATGCCATTCCATGCCATTCCATGCCATTCCATGCCATTCCATGCCATTCCATGCCATTCCATGCCATTCCATGCCATTCCATGCCATTCCATGCCATTCCATGCCATTCCATGCCATTCCATGCCATTCCATGCCATTCCATGCCATTCCATGCCATTCCATGCCATTCCATGCCATTCCATGCCATTCCATGCCATCCCATGCCATTCA